>DWKL01000158.1:0-23174 GCA_018249415.1 Phareas burnsi | reverse complement strand
TCTTGGTATAAATCATAATAACTATACTTCTAAATGTAAATTACATTTTTATAGAATTGTCATTATAAATGCTTATTAATATAAAATACTCATTCATGCAACTAAGAGATTAATTTGAGTATGTTAATACACATAACTAGCTTCTACAGTCAGTCCTTATTCACAAATTGCATAAGAATATTTGTAAAAACTTTCAAGTTATTGAGGTTCACTTGTGTATTATAAAAATAACATCACTCAATTTACTAAACAGTAACAATTTGTTTCCAACCATAGTTGATTTTAAGAACACAACTAGAAGGTACTCAGACTTACATCTATTTATAAATCTTTGGTATTACCACTTTGCTTATAAAAAGCAGAACAAAATAAAATAACATTTGTTGTGATGTTCTTGATATTAACCCAAAGGTATATCACAATGCAGTATTCGAGATATTTTTTATGGCACATAAATAATCTTGTTAATAAATTGAAAAAATGTTGCATATATTATGTATAACATAAACATTTGATCTAAAAAAATGGAATAGTGCAATTAATTTATCAGAACCATCTTAAGACATATTGTGTAGACTAGGCACACATGACTGAAGTCCATTTAAACAAAATGTTACACAGAAACATCAAAGGACCGAAACAAAGTATATAGATTGTTATCATAATAAATAAGCTTTTAATAACTTGGGTTTTTAATACTTAGCTTTATATGTTTAATTTTAAACATGAGTGTGCTGCATACACTTGTCAAAGCAATAAAATGGAACCCTGGCTTGTACCTCAATCCTGTGTATGGAAAGACGGCACAACATATTTCTTACACTGGTATAGAAACATATTATTACTGTTGTGAGATTCCTGCATGTTTATGTGATATAACATTAGTTTGTCATGGTTGCATCATATTTACATAATTAAACACTTCCTCTGATGTCTCTTCTGAGGTTCAGGTCTTAATACTGCACGAACAGCTTCATCAAATACCTGAAATAGAATATATTTTGTCGTAAGATAATATCAGTAACAATGTTTCGCTGATCACCTTCTAATCACAATTTTCACTTAACAATGAAAAATGTTTATATATTGTCCACAATTGTTTTTTGAAAAGAATGCAGAACTGCATGTGAAGTTAGAGAAAGTAATGTTCATGGAAATGCATGTCCAATATGCAAAATAAAAAAAACAAAGGTAAATAGAGGAATTGTATATGAATGATTACATGTATTTTTTATAATTTATTTTATATAATGAGCATCGACCCATTAATGTCTTATTGCTTGGCATAGGTCTCTCTCAAAATGAGAATGGTTAGGCCATAGTCCACCACACTGGCCAAGTGCAGATTGGTAGACTTCACACACTTTCGAGAACATTGCAAAGAACTCTCAGATATGTAGGCGTCCTCAGGATGTTTCCCTCACCATTAAAGGAAGTGATAATTAATATTTAATACACGCACATAACTTCTAAAAATTGAGGTGCATGTGGGGTTCAAAACCCGGCCACTCTGCTTGAGTGGCTGGAATCTTTACTACTAGGCTATCATTGCTCATGAGCATAACTTAAATCAAAACATAGAACTAGACAAAAGAATGAGACAAACAAAATCTCTTTTAGCTATATGGCTGTTTTAATTAAATCTCACCTGCTTGAGTCCACGCTGTGTCAGTGCAGAACATTCCATATATTTTACAGCTCTTATTTTGTTAGCCAGCTTCTGGCCCTGCTCTCGCTTCAATGGCGACATGCCTTGTTCAGAAAGTAAGCTTAATGTTTCTCGGTCATCTCTCAAATCAATTTTAGTACCTGGTAAAATACATTTTTTTGGTTAAGATTTTCTTAGATTTTTTTAAAAGCCTATTAAGTTCTATGATTTCTATTGTATTGCTATTTCATAATACACAAGGAATTATATTCAACTAAGTGAAATATCACATACCGACTAAAATAATAGGGGCATCTGGACAGTGATGTTTGATTTCTGGATACCACTTTGAAGTTACATTTTCATATGATGAAGGACTAAAAATAAAAAAGGACACAGTTATAAGATGAAGTACATGATATTATAAACATGGTAAAGGAAGCAGAACTCTCTGTGAATCAGCTGCAGTGACACCATTGATTTTGCTTAACAGCTGCCTCATCTATTTCTACTTAGCAGCACTAATTACATAATAGTATTTTTTAATATTTCTCAGGATGGAACATGTCCATAATTGGTTTCAGAAAGGGAGTCTATTGTAGGAGTTAATTCCAGCCACAGACATCACAACAGTGATACATTAATATTGACTACATTACATTAATCACAACACATATAAATGGAACTTTCAGTAGATAATATAGAAAAGAAGTTCTGCAAAGTAAGATAATGAGACAGTCACTGCTCTAGGTCACTTGGACATTTATTATCGATTTGTAAACCTAAAATATGCATTTCAAACTATCAAATATGAACTTAGCACAAAATATGTGTTATCGGTTTCATGAATTATTCATAATACTATTATTAAAAAGTATATAATCAAAACACCTTGTCACACTGAAACATATAAGGAAGACATCTGTTTGTGGGTAGCTCAATGGCCTCAGTCTATCATAGTCTTCTTGACCTGCAGTATCCCAGAGTCCTAATGACACTGCTACACCATCCACAACCATTGGTGCAGAGTAATTATCAAATCTGGAAGTGAATTGTTTTGTTATTAAGTAAAAAAATACTACTTTGTATATCTTTTAAAGCTGGATACAAAATAAATAATGTATATGATTCTAATTAGTGATTGTTTTTGTTCTTCTAATTAACTACATAGCTTAATTCAAATATCATGTACTCTACAGAAATTTGTATTGGGATCCAATATGACTGCATACTCACACTGTGGGCACATATTCTCCAGGGAAGCTATCAGTGGTATATGATATTAACATACAAGTTTTTCCGACCGTTCCGTCACCAACCACCACACATTTAATAGGTCTTCCCGAAGACATCTACGATAAAATACACTATTGATAAATAAAGGCCAACCTATGAGTCACGGAAAACCAAAAAGTATGGTATGAAGTAATATAAAAAATTACCTTTGTATGAGGTATTTTGTAACACTTTCTATTTATTTTTATTCAAGTCAATATAAACTTTCATATATTCACTATTGTTTAACTAATTTTGTGGATTATGAACCAAAATCGAATAGTAAATCTGAAAAAACGCATTGAAAGATGGATGTTGTATTGCCAGCTTTGAACGAGCAGACGAACAAGCTTATGATAGTTTTGATTATCACAATATAGATTACCATTTATAAAATTTCTAATTTACCACAAAAGAATCATAACAAAAGGATACAAAATATACAAAATAAATCAATACTCTAGTATTTATACTTAACATCTTATAGGCAGTAGTGTCTAGGGTAACATGTACATTCATATTTATAAATCTGTATTTTGTAGACGTACAATACAATATTTAAACACAAAAGAACCTTTGTATTTAAATATTGGATAATAATTAATTAGAATTGGAGTTGGTAGATAATTTTTGACATCAGTAACTATTTAATATGAAATGTTGCATGTATTTTCTTTATGCCTGATATAAGATTATAATAATTATAATGAGATAATAATTCCACCCTAGACTTTTATCATTTTCATTGACCTTCTGCGTACCCGCTTATATGAACATGCCAACCGATAAAAATTGTACATAAAATTATTCTTTGTTCAGAACCAGTTTAATAGTCAATATTAGTTAGTTTTCCAAAATATATTCAAAAAATATCAAAAATATTGTTAGGTTTTATAATAAATTGATGAAAGGATGTTAAAGTAATCTGCATTTAAAATTTATTATTTTTAATTCCAGAGCTTCTAAGACATCTGCAGTTCGGCACGTCCTCTTAGTAAGAGCACTGCAATACACGATTTTGTAGATAGTGTGCGGTTGGCAAACGATTGTACTGTCAATAGTTATATCAAAGTTGTCAAAGTGGAGTTCTTCATTTTATACATATTATAGATAAACATTAATTTTATTTTTTCATTGTTGTATGATTGTTGTGTTCATTGTTCATCGTATGTAGTTATTTATTGTTGCCGTTTAATTTATGTTAATTAAGGAACAAGTAACCAATAAAGATTTCCTAAAAACCGAAAGGTTTCTGATATTAATATTTAGGAAGTTTTACAATTTGGTGTTTAAAACTATAAAGTGTAATATAAGGTTTTATTTCAGATGAGTGAATCATGTGTGGAGACACCAGAAGCGCCGGCTTGGCTATCAAAATTGGAGAGTCAGCGAGAAAAGCTAAGTAAAGCTCGTTTAGGGCATGACAGCGGCGCCGGTGCCCCGTGTAATTCTTGCGGTTCGTTGAATTAATTTTTTGTTTTATATGAAGTAGTAATAGAAGTTGGTTAAATCTATTCATACTTCTGAGGATAATGATCATATATATCTACCACATCCTTCAAACCAGAACACAGTAGCCAACCAGAACCATGAAAGTTGTTGATACAAGGCACAAATAGTATCACAAAGGTTGGTCAGATATGTTTGTATGCATTACGGCTAAGACCATATATCTACCTGAAGTATTCATACCCCTGAGGACTACTAAGATCATTATATATCTACCACATCTATCAAACCAGAACAATTGCAGTAGTAACCAAAAAGTAGATTGTAAAACTGTTGATATGAGGGACATGACACACTGGGACTGCCACAGTTAAACTATAATAGGTTCCATTAACTATTTTTATATTAAAGCTATTGCTATAAGGGAGAAATAGGTTAGTCATATTCTTTATACCAGTCACAGGCATGAAGTGTAATATACTTATGTGTCAAATACAATGAATTACATCCTTGATAGCTTATCTATCATTCAGCAATATAAATACTCATTATTTCCTTTGGTTATTAAATAAACAAAGGAATAAAACTAGAACTTTGATCCTTTACATAATGATACAGTATAGCTATGTGCATAACATAGGTATAATATACAGTAATAATTATTAACTATGTAATGAATTTAATTATATCATCAATTATTAATATAAGAATTCTGATGATATCATTTCATTTTATCTGCGCTGAGATAAGGATCAATTGAGATTTGATTATTATTGAGTTATGGAGGTTGTTTTAATTTATATTGGTCCTTGTATGTGGGATTGTTTACATGGAAATTATATTTTGCAACCTTACTTGCCAATATCATATTGCTATGAACCTTTTAAGCTATATAATAATTAAGTTGTAGTTTGTTAACTCATTTTTAAGAAATGGTTTAAAAATAATGCGATTCTTAATTTTTTTTTATATCGTGTTCATTATCATCATCATCAACTCATTATTGTCTTGCTGCTAGGTATGGGAGTCCACTCAGAATAAGGGGGATTTAGACCATAATCTAAGGTGATCCAAATGTGGATTTGTATACATTATACTTTTGATCCACAGTTAAGTTCACACAGTATTGAGAACATCATGGAGAACTTTCAGCCATCTAAGTTTTTTCAAAATATAGCATTGACATAACTGACATGACTGCGGCAAACACACCTGTCATGTTTTACTGTTCACGCCACCCAAACGGCTCGCACGCATTTGGTGTGTGCCACCATACTGGAACACACCTGTTGTGTTACGTGACGCATAGTTGGATTGTTTCGAATATTAGCACCGCAGTCAATGTGTTAAAGGATATGATAGGTAAAGCACAGATGCATCCTAGGCTTTTGAAACTTGGACCCCCAAAATGTAATGCACAATTTCATATCATGGTAACATTTGTTCATGTGGTTCCTTAGCCAAAAATGGTTTATTTCTGAGATAATCACATTTCTGTTTTTATAGTTTAAATCTCACAAATAAACTATACTTTAACCTGTCCAAGGGGAAATTATCAAGTTTCTGGTAACCCAGTATATAATATATAAAGTTTTTTCTTAACAACATATTATTATTATATGTAAATTAAGAAAGAACTAGATATGGTGTAATTAAAGTTATTGTTTATTTTGCAGGTTACAAAATTCCACAGATTGAAAATTTAGGAGCAACTTTAGACCAGTTTGATACCATAGACTTCTCCGACAATGATATTAGAAAGCTAGATGGATTTCCACTTTTGAAAAGGCTAAAATGCATGTTTTTCAATAATAACAGAATTGTGTAAGTGTTAAAACAGTATATTTTATATATAATTTATTTTTTCCTTATGAGTTTACCAATTTTAATTTTCAATGTCTGAACTATTTGATCTAACATATATATAATATTATATGAATTATATTTCAGGAGAATTGGTGAGAACCTGGAACAATATTTACCAAATATAGAGTCACTTATTTTAACAAATAACAACATTTCTGAATTGGGTGACTTGGACCCTTTAGCTACATTACCGAAACTGCGTACTCTATCATTAATGCAAAATCCAGTTGCAAATAAACAACATTATAGGTACAAGCTTAAATATTGAATCCTTTTCTATCCTCCATGATGTAAATGTGCACATTAGTAAATATAAAATTACAACCCTTTCAAATGAATGCATGAAATAATTCAATTATTAAAATCTATGAAATCAAAAGGTTCAGTTAATATAGTTATTACATAATTTGATGGAGATAGAACTATTTGTGGTTTGAGTGGGGAGGCACTATCACCACATATATTCTGCTTTAAAAGAGCAATGTGTAGTTCTACTGTATTCTCATCAATTTTAAGTAGGATTCTTATCCTACCTGAATTCGATGTGTTCATTAGATGCCATAATTATATAACATGAACTGGACCACATGCAAAAAAAAAAGTATTGAAAATAAATTTTACTCTATGTTTATATTAGAATTTATATAAACATAATCTGACAGCAGAATATATTTATAATCACATTTTTGTTTTCAGAGCTTATGTGGCATTCAAGTTGCCTGAACTACGACTACTGGATTTTAGGAAAATAAAACAAAAAGAAAGAGATGAAGCTAATACTCTTTTCAAAAGTAAAAAGGGAAAAGAGATGCAAAAGGAAATTTCCAGAAAAGCAAAAACATTTGTCCCCGGAGGGAACTTGCCTGATGCGAAAACTACAAGTATGTAGTCAGAAATCTGATTTCAATATTAAAATTACTAACTATTTTCAACTATAATAAGTTTATCAACGACGATGATGTGAGTGGCCACCTAAATGTTAAATTTCTGGGTCTGGGTATTTGTGTTATTTTATGTGTGTATGTGTTCACAGATAACATGTAATGATAGCCTAGTAGTAAAATTCCAGGCTTTCATGTGGAGGGCCCGGGGTTCAAATCCTGTGTGCACCTCTAATTTTTCAAGCTCTTGAAGGTCTATACAGTACTTTTTTCATTTTTTTTAAATTTGTAGGATAGTGAACGAATGTGTAGGCCTCCTCATGTTAAGTGTTCATTGTAGCCCATGGACATACACATCTTACATCAAAGAAGACTGAAGCAGTATCTAACGTAGATTGTACTCTTGAGTATGAAGGACTCGACAACAGCACCTCTAACCAAAACACAAGAAGCTGATTGTCAGGGCGGTAGTGGCATCTCCCCAGTTGAACTATAATTCTGTCATCTATTAAATTTTAATCTCAGGGAAGCCCCGTGCTCAGTAGTGTCGCAGTAATGAGTTGACAGTGGTGAATGATGATAATGGATGACCATCTTGACTGATTTTCAAGAAAGCGCTTAGGTGTTCTAGCCTCATCATTAGGATGTGTCCAGTCTACCTAATGTGTCTAATTTTAATGATCATGATGGTATTCGGAACCAATAGGTCCTGAATATATTATGATGAACTGTACCAATTGTAAACAGTCATTAAATTGCATTTGCCATCAGTTATTCTCCAGCATAACTCTGAAAATGTCCCAAAATACATCATTTTCGAAGATCAAGAAAGAATTCTCATTGTTTTTGCTTGTTTATCTCTAGCAGTGAACACAATAAAACCATATATGGTTTGCATTCAGATCATTTGTGACTATGTCTAAGTGTGATATGATTTCAAATATATAGGTGTATAAATACAGATCCACGACTTTAAAGTTCGATTTCAATTACAATTTGATGTTATAATCATGTAATCTATTTTACAGATCTGACTCCTCAAGAAATTCATAAGATAAGAGAAGCCATTAAAAATGCTTCTTCATTGCAAGAGGTTGAGAGGTTGACAAGAATGCTGCAGTCAGGCCAGATCCCTGGTCAGAAACCATTGCCAGCTCAATCGTTCGCAAATGGGCAACGTAAGTTAAATGGGATAGTCAGTAAAACAGTAAATTTAATTAAAAAGATGCTTTTATGTTTACTTTCAACAGGGTCATTTAACATGTTTTGATGGCAGAAATACTTTTGATAATTCACAATGAGACGTTGGGACATGTTGCTATAACTATAAGTGGTCACAGTGATGGGGTAATAACTGTAAATAATATATTGGCAAGCTATGTGTGATATTTACAACGATAACAATGAAGATTTTCTATTTAAGAGGAAGAAATGTTAATGGCAATTTTTATTACCTGAACAAATTTCACAACATAATCTTTAAAATGGTATTATACTTTTAAGTATGTTATAAGATTGTAAGAGAGTAGATGTGTAAATCTTCGAAAATAATATAATTAATGTTATACTATTTTGATCCCATCTAGGTTTCCTGGGGTTCATATGAAGCTGAAAAATATTTTTGCACGGAAATGGACGCAGAGTTCTTGTAATTACTGTTGATATCCCATATTTATGTTAATAAAGGGATACTCACAAGCCTATGTTTCAGATCCTATGTGGGCTGTGCAGTTCAAGGAAATTTACCGACACAGATAAAAAATCATTAGTAAATTGTCTATTAATATTTAAGGTTGGTTATTGTTCATCGACACATACTATATGGGTGACCTTATTGTGAACGCATATTTGCTATAACTATTCAAACAAGTTAACACCTATTGAAATGGAATAGCAGTACTATAACACCATGGATTGGAAGCGAAGATTTAAAGCCTTCTTGATCCGACTCTCAAACAACAAAGTTAATTTGTTTTTACTTGCTGCCATTTACTAATTCAAACATTTTGATCCTGATTTCAGAATTTGAAGATGAAGAAATGGAAACTGATCAGGCCAATGGACAATAAGTGTTCAGTACAGCTGAACTGATTTCCATGTCACATTAGCTGTAAGAGCAGATTACTACACAGAAGATCAGATAATAATTAAAAATAAGTTTTTATTAAAAGAGTCAGATTTAAGCTGGTTAGAACAGAGCAGTACTGAAATCTTTCCATATTAAGCTGTTAAGGGATATACTACACCAAAATATCTACAAGATACTACACATAAGCGATAATGATATATTTAAATTCTAGAAATTGTTTTCATACTTCTCCGTTCAGTGGCTACAATTCTAATGCAGGAACCAGCTTAGTATTTTGTTTATTTTTATCCCAATTTTCTATAGATAAATAAAAAAAAATGCAAGTAAATTTGTCGTTTATTTTATTAGTCCTGCTATGATTTATTGGATACACCTAATTACTACTAAAGTTATATCTTAAAGTTTTCATAATATAAATATAATAATTCATCATCGCCAGCATCTAAAAATACGGTATAAACTATCGGCAACACAATCAACCGTCCCATTAGATCTTTTATCGTAGGTCTTTTATCAGGTAATATCGACAACATAGAATCTATAAGATCTTGAATTCCTCTTTCATACATATTCGAGTCTATGGGATGGACGCTAGCGCTCGTAATAGCCTTCACTAATCCAACCAGTGTCTGTAATAAAATTATAATGCACATTAGTAAAGTAGAATAACAACATGCTAGAAGTTTATATTTTATAGATTTCTATGTTAGTATTAAATTAGGATTATCAAATTGTTATATTGAAAATAGAATCAGGGTGGTTCTGATGGATAATAATTTGTTAATTGTAATTAAGAGATCTATACAATGGCACATCTAATACACTACCGAGTGGTTAGAACTAGAACCAGAAAGGCCAATAGCACGCTGGGGACAGTGGGAACTAGCTGGAGATAACAAGTACTATTACAGTAAATAAACTAGTTATATTTCTGTTTATAGGTTTCAGTGACTAGTTTTTCTAAAAAAAAACACTACCATACAACTCCACTCTTTCGTTCTGCTTAGTGTTGTTTTCACTACCTGATTTTTATAGCTGGTAAATCTGACATTCGCCTGCGGTGGTAGCATCTGTAACACCTTTAGCAGCAATATACAGAAGCTTGTTCTAGTTTGAGCGGTGTGGTAAGGCACTCTTTTGAGGCGTTGCACTTTAATCCTCAGAAATAGCTATGAATTTGTGATCGATTTCAGATAGAACTTCTGTTCTGTATGGAGTTATTTACAGATGTAGGTATATGGGCGACTGTGAGCACTTAGCGTCACGTGGGCCGCATGCTTATTTGCTTCTATAACAAAAACAACCACTGATTCTGTGACAACATCTAGTTACATAACGGTACCTATATGAGGTTAGAATACGTACATCTGATTCAAAAGCTCTTCTGTGCGTGCACATTTCATATAACAAACAACCCAGTGCCCATACATCTGTTTTTGTGTCGTACGGCTTGCCTTCGCATAACTCTGGCGCTAAATAATAAGGAGTTCCTATTACTGTTGATGTTTTCTTTGCGCTGAAATGTAACATATGTACACGTGTAAGCATATGAATTGTATTTATGTTAGAAAGGGCATAACTGTATGTAGATTAGTTAGATATTTCGCCTCATTGCTGTGTGGGGATTTGTGGAATTAGGTTCCTAAGGTTACAATTACAACGACATTGAATTTAAGGGTTTATGGTTAGACCGTTTGACGCAAAATTAAAATTAGGCAAAGATCTTTAGAAAAATGTTCCCTAAGGATACTACAGAACCAATAGCTTAACGTGACCACTAATACACGGAGTAGACGATCGGTATTGCTTTTGTTATATGGTCGGGTAGTAATTACTGCATTTAATATTAAGTTAACTTTTGTACGTCTTGTTCCTTTTTTGGTTGATACCTACTTAACATTGCATATTCACCGATATATTGAATATGCCGCGAACGTTATGGAATCGTTCAACTACTTCTGCCATAAAGCAGCAATATAGCTTTCTTACACGAGTATACAGTCTCTGTCGCACATGGGCATCCGTGATCGATAGAAAAAAGTCCTATATGATGTCGGCCACATTGCTCGTTGCTCCATAAAGAGTGAATTCTTGAAAATCTCTTCCAAGTGACTCTCCATTGCATGAGGCACTTTATTATAAAAGAAAAACACATGTATCAGCTTAGAAAAACCGAACTTCAGTTATATGTGTATATCCGTGGGACTTCCTTAACAATGAAGGGCTGCATGCTCGTTCATTACTTCTAACACAGTATGAGACACAGTGACACATTACACTGTTATGGGAGTCTGAATCCGTGGAATAGAGTTTTGACGGTTGTCGGGTACGCTTACAAGCGAGGCGACCATCTTAGTCCTTGGGAATGGTGACGCATCTACGTACGACTTCAAATACAACTTCAGTCCCGTTTGAGTTTAGACGTGGTTGTTTATGGGCTGCTACGACTACTCAATACAAGGGGGCCTGCACGTTCGTTAACTGAGTAGTTAAGTTAACTAAAGAGTTTCAAACATTTATAAAAAGTAGGTGCTTACATACACACCTATATCTCCCAATGAGTTATTTATTTAGAATAACTAGAATTTATTTAGAATGACTCACCTGGCTTACATTTTTGATATTCCGAAGTCACCGATTTTTACAATGATCCCATGTTTCCCGGTCAGTTATATATTTTCAGCTTTTAAATCTCTATGTACAATGTTAAGACTGTGTATGTAGTTCACACCTAGTAGTACTTGGCAAAAATAAAACAGTATTTCCTGGTGAAAAAATAAATGAACACATAGTTTTGTTTTGTGGAATGGAATAAATATTTTTTTAACGTATTTGAGTAGAAAACTAGCAAACACTCAACATGGTGTTAAATGGTCTATGCTGTGGATTAACATCTGTAATCGTGCCCAATTAGGGCAGAATTTTTACGAGCGTAATCGACTTCACATAGAAATTGGGGTCGTGACCTACAGATTGAATAACACTGGGTTAAAGAATCAATGTTAAAAGGTCTATTCCCAGGCGCAGCTCATGAACAAGTATCTGCCCATATTATTAAACAATGGCACTTTAGCGCCGAAATTCTGTTACAGCCCAATCTCAGCTAAGTTTTACATTTACTAAGCTGGTAAGATTGCTACATATATCATCGAGCTCTTCAGACTGAAAAATCAATCAATTTACCTACCTTCTGTTTGATTAACATTGGACATCGTTGATACATAAACTCCGCTAGATTCCCGCTTGAAGCGTATTCCATGCATATCATTACATTGCCATCGACATAGTAACTGTTATAAAATTGTATTATATTGGGATGGTTCAATGTAGAGAGTATATCGACTTCATTAGCGATGTCCTAAAACATTTACATAAACCGTGTAAAGTTAAGAAATATGTAAAGAATATAATTAAATAAAAATATCAAATAAAAATATCAAATAAATTACTGTTTACCTGTTTGTGAGCATGCAGCTTTGTATTCATCTCAATGTCCTTAACTATTGTCAACACATTATTCAATTTGTTTTCACATAGATATACGTTTCTGTGAGGGAGATCATGAAGCAATCTATTAAATATTTTCATTAAAGCCTTACAAAATGCTTTGTGAATAAATTATACGTACCCATAAGTGCCTTTACCAATTGTTTTCAATATTTTTAGTTTCTGTCTATTAAATTTTTTATTTACATCCATTTTGCATGACCTATATCACAAAAAGTCTTTTTATAGTCAATTAAAATGTTTTTTTATACGTATCTACCTCATTATGACTGTGAATTGTTAGATTGTTGTGAGGGTATTTGGAAATAAAAGTAAAATATATTTAAGGTAACGTTTAAATACTTGACTAGATATCTGTATTTGTATTGTTTAATCACGCGCGAAAAAACTAAAACAATTGCCACCAACTATTGGCGTCTGTTTTTGTCATATATCACATTAAACATTGCATACAAAACGTAGCTAACCATCATAAAAAATCTTATATGCACATTTTCCATTTTTAAATTTCTTATTCAAAGAAATGTGGCGAATTAACATAAAATGCAATCGAATCAGTGCAATATTTGTTTGCGTCAAGCCATGGTGATTTTGTAAATGTCGATATAGGCCCAAGTTATAATTAAAAGGCCTTATGAATATAAGCGAAGGCTAACGCTTTATTTATTTTTAGAGGCAGGAGGTGGTTTCCATTTCGAGTAAATGGAATTTATCTAAATGCGGGTTTAATTTCATTCTTAATGGATAGCTACATTCTAGTAAGTTTGAGAGCTTGTAAGTCAGAATTTCAACATAGTAAATAAAATAATAATAAACAGTTGTAATATTTACTCACTGTTCTATTGTAGGTATTTTTACAGTTTATATAGGTAAATAAAGTAAATTTCTTTTTAAGTATTATACTTAACTCATAAAAATGATTAGATGGAAATAATGGAATTAACAAACTAGTACGTAGCTATCTGGCGTTAAGTTGTCCCTGCCGCCCATGTACATCTGCAATAAATTCCATAAAGAACAGTCCTACCTGAAGTTACCACACAGGTATGCATTGGTACTTACGAGGACTTAGATGGATAGCCTTAAAATAATGTATTCTGCTTTATCACACTCTTTAAATCGTAGTCATATACTGGCGCTATAAACCAAAGTGTGGCGATAGTGCCGCCCTAGGTGAACATCAAATAATTTTAAAAGTTTTACTGTACCTAAAGGGTGTCTGGTAGCGATCGTTACCAGCAATAAGGCCGCCTTTTGTTATACCGTCTATGTAATTTTTACGACTACTGTACTATCCTAATTACTGAAGTAAAATAAAGAATATTTGTATCTGTATCTGCACCTTTATCTGTTTTTGTAGCTGTACCTGCACCTTCACCTGCATCTGTATCAGTACTTGTACTTGTACCTGTATCTGTACTTGTACCTGTATCTGTAACTGTACCTGTTTTATATTGTATGTTCTTATCAACATTATTCTAAATACAGGTATATATTAAGTCCTAGCTTGTTATTTATATATGGGTAAGGAAAATAATAATGAAACAACTTCACATTTTCTCCAATATCTTTTTATTCTAAATACATTAATATTTTTAATCAACTCAAATATTCATTTAAACTATTACAAGCTATTTTTATTTTAAACATAAATAATAAGTAATGTGAATGACCAGCATTACACACGTTAACTTGGTATTTATAATTTATCTAGATATTATCCAATCTTAGCGTTAGTTCTTCATACTGACAAAACATATAACACTGAAACCGCTTGAGGATATAGTTATTTGATAATTCTAAACAAGTAATTCGAATAGGAAGATGACATGCTATAATAACATACATATTAGAACAATGTCCATCACTAAGTTATCAACTCTGTTCTTTGGTGTTAGCTAAGTAGAGCGGTGAACAAGTATTATCTACCACGAGTCACTTAAATAAATATATTGGTGTCGGAAGTGTCGCCTTTAGACTAGTCATACAATGAATGGATACGAACAGCTCCTTGTAAGTACGTATTGTATCTAACACCTCGATAAAATAATTTGCAAGTCGCAACGAGTACAGTAATTATTAGCTAATTACACATTTTATTATTTTCATATATTAATAAGATACAGTATTTGTAAGAAACCTGTAGTAGAATCGGCCTAAATTTGGCTCTGTACACATATTACGAACTACGAAGGATTAGGTGTGCGTAACACACAACTCTACTGCAGTACAAATATTTCATCAAACCGAATTCACATAGACTTTATATATATTTTGAAACAAATATTCTTCTAAGCGTAATCTTCCTATGTAACACACAATTATGTAGTTAAGCGTTTTTTTAGTACATTAATTCAATGTTGATATTTCACATGTTAAGTTATTACACGTTCAAAATCAGACAATCGTTAAAAGATGGCGACGTCGCGTACCTATTTAATTTGTTCGCCGAATTAAATCTTAATTTATCTACGAAAACAACGTACATTGGACCTTCGTTCTTGAAACTGATGAATGAACATGGATGGAGGAAATGTATAAAATAATATACACAAAAGAGGTACGCCGGAGTATAAAAATGTGTGTGGGGTCCGAAAACAACATTCATGGTAGGTACAATAGAAATATCTTTCGAGTACATAAAAGTATAGAGACCAGCTCAAAAATAACACAATCGTACGCTAAAACGACAGATACGATGAAATGCATACATAATACAGGTAATTAAGTATTTCAACCTTCCCAATCGACATGCGAATGGATACAGTGGTGAGCTATCGTGTGAAACAGCAATCGGATGGGAATAAATACAAGTGAGGGATGACGCGTGGTATCAGATCTGTGGGTGTATTATATTGTAGATGTACACTTTGTAATGTAATTAGGCGAAAAATGAGCGTTTATTATTATAACATTCATATGAGAAGAATGAGTTGTGCGCAGAATTTAGAGACGATCTACTTAACACGTACTATTGCAAGACCCGGCCCGCGTGCCGTTTGCACATATTAGTAATATATTTTATAATATTTCTGCGAATACTTGACTTCACTCGAAAGAAAACTTAGTCGCAAACCACGCCTTTGTTAGTACTTATATTTACTCAAACACTTCAAGCCGTTAGTTGCATACACAAACTTTAATACTTAAAGATTCGTGACTTATATTTTTTTTGGGTGAAAGAGAACTAGAATAAAATTGTAATTTACAAAAATAAAACATTACCCTAAAGAGAAAATAAATGGATCGCCAGCGATCCTTCACGAGAAATGAGGTGCTATGAGGTTAACAAATCAAATAAGTAAAGCTATCTAACAGGATGAATTCGGGATCGTGTCTTCGCGGCGAGAGACTGGCCGAACATTAAATATTCAGTATGACACGACAACAACTCCGAAAGGCATAAAATTTACCTTAAAATAGTTATTATATTTAGGATATCTATTACGTTAATATATTTTGGTGAATAACATCATTATCGCAAACCCGTATTAAATATGAGAAAAGTGGATGATATGACAATATAAATTACCCTTTCATACCAATTAATAAGCGTTTTCAATGTCCTTACTTAATCGAACCGGTATATACGGTATCGATGACTAAAATCTACTTATACGACATTTAACTTTACGATTTGAAGACCAACTACTCACAGGGATATCGAACTTGAAACGAGAATTCGAACTTTCCTATCTTTGGTGAGACGAAAAAAAATAAAAACAAGATAAAAGATGCAAGACGTTTAAACGTTACACAGTCATTGGAGGGACATATTTAGTCGTTAGGTAACTTAAGACAACATCGCGTATTTAATGACATACAAATAATTTTATTACGGTTGAAACGTAACGATACGTATCGTCGCATTTCGACGGTATATAGACAAGCGTCAACGATTGCCGAGCGGCGCCGGCGACAACATTACGATACAATCACATACCTACCTATACATTAAAAAGCCCATTTACTTACAGACTGTGAGTAGAATTGGTTGAATTTTACGATTACAACGAAACTATCCACGCAAGTGTGCGTATAAACACTTATACACTTATACACGTCGCAGATAGATGCTGCTCAAATAGAAATCGAATTCCCGGCTGGAATCTTGTGCTCGGACCTCCATTAATGCAGATGTCTTTGGATAGTATTTTTTTGACAAAAATATTTGCACCAATCAAGTACCTAATTCCTACATTATTCGAACGGAGCCTCAAGTTTCGTGCCGGGAACTGCATAGAAACCATGCACGCAAGTGTGCTTGTGTACGGAACACTGCAGATTCTATATAAATTCCATGTATTAAGCTAGCGTTGCACACCACACATTGTTCGATTCGCGGTGTAACAAGACCAAGGTTCAGCTATCGATTGACGAGCGAAGTTGCTTTCTGCGTTCGCTCTACTGCCAGAGCTTCCACCACACTTGCATCCTTTCAGAGAGTTTCTTGCAGATTCCCAGTAGTTTCCGTCACATCCCGCCATCCCCCTCCCCCTCGCACTCCTCCGAACCTTCGCCTTCCTCCAGCGTTACCTGTAAAAGAAACAGACATATAAATACGAATGCACGTAATAAAATTTTAGCTGGTGGTAGCTAGAATGTGCTAAAAGACATCTTGAATGGGAAGTTACAGTTATACTGTTATCAATGGTAAATGTGACGTGATCTTATTATTTACTTGTATTTTTCTTTATTTTTATATTAAATAGACATATCATAGTCAGGTTATAGTAAAGTGCAGGATTTTATAGAGGTTAGAGAACAATCTAGTATTGATCGATACGTTACTATGTAGAGGATTTAAATAACTAAAAAAAACAAAGCCGGAGTCGAAACCTAAGGGTGAGGAAACAATGTCCTTTTCGTTAACATTCGTACTTAAAATAAGTGACACAATGCAAGGCATAGTGTTGACGTAGCGTGGGCGCGCTTCTGTATGCTATGTCCGTGCCTTACGTCGCTTCTGTGTGTCATGCCTAAAATGAATTGGACAAGTGATGTATTTATCCGACCGCTCATGTCATAACAAAATAATATTGTTTACTTCGATAGAATCATTAATAGAAATATTTTCCTTTAATGCATCATTTGACGATTACTCTTAATATGATATACCTATTATTGTTTACTTATGAAGCATTACACTTACATTCACGGTCAGGATTGTGGTTAACCGCAAATACTTGCCACTAAACGGAAATTTTTTAGCGGGTTTGTCTAAGATGTAGGCGCTTATTCATATTTAATTACTGTCTTGTACGAGTAGGTATTATTGCATGGAAAGAAATGTAAAGGAAATTTTCTTCATTGTCTATGAGAAACGGACAAGCAGTTCTGTTGTGGAGTAGAGCTTTATAACCAACCTGGAATAAGATTGACGTCTCAAATCGGTCGAATATTGGTTCTAATTCCCTAGAAATCTAATACTAAACGAATGCCTCATGATTTATTTACTACTTAATAACATTACGACGCATGGATAGCATAAGATAGAATTTATAATAATTTACCTGAAAGCGGATTTGTTCGGGGCGATCTTCATCAGCGGAGTGCTGCAGGGGTGCAGGCGGCGGCGACGGAGGAATCATGCTTTGATAGTAGTCTCGGTTCTCTTCCAAGGTGTCCAGTATGTCCTGCGCATCGGGGTGGACGAGATCCGCCCATGTCTCCCAAAGCGGGTGTACAATGTAGTCGATGAAACCGACTTGAGATTTCTCTATAGTGGCGTTGTGCCTGTCGCACATCGGGCTTATGTCCATGCCTTGCTCCCGTTCACGGTCACCCTGCTGGAAGAACTCCTCCATGAGTAACGCCACCCACCGCTTGTACAATGGCAACGGTTTGGTTGGATTGCTCAGATCGGCGCAATGTACGAGATTCTCTAACACCTGTATTCGGTCGGTGTAATTATCCAGCAGAAGGACCCCACTACCGGCAACTTTCTTAGTCTCCACCATCGTCTTGAGATCAGCGAGGAGACTCATGTGCTTGGACATGTCGGTCGAGAGTACCATGTCGATGACCATTTTTCGCAACGTTTGGCGTTGTTTCTTATGAAGGTTCACGAAGATGTCGCAGCCGTCGTTCTGTAGTAGCTTGAAAGCGACGGCGAGATGGTGATTTTCCAGCACCGACTCGTCGTTGTACATGAGCGCTAGTTCGGAGCTGGAGTTGACCAGGAACTGATTTGTGAGCCCAGGGTGATCGACGTCATGAACGCATGCAGCGAACAGCGCGGCGCACACTTCTAACGGTGTGAAGACGGCGTCCAGAGCGGGCGTGTTCAGGAGCACATTTGTGGACTGCGTGACGTCAGCCGCGTGTAGGGAGTTGTGGAACGGATTGTCGCGTACATAGTGTTCTTCGAGTGTGACGGCGAATGCGAGGAAGGTGCGCGCTGGGATCTGCAGCGTGGTGAACAGCTCGCGGGACGTGAACGCGGCGTACGCGACGGCGGTGAGGGGGCGGCCGCACGATAGATCGCCGATGCGGAATATATCCACTCCCCAGCGGTCAAGGTCGCTGAGCTGACGCCCCAGTTCCTCCTCGTGCGGTGTCTCAACCCCGTATCTTGGTACACGTTCACCAGTGAAGCTATTTGTGTGTGTAAGTGTCCTCTTGACGCCAGAAATCTGCAAAAGTGTAATAAGTTATAATTTTTTTATAGTGTATTCCAGCTATTGTACACACTCAAACCATTGATCTCGTAACAAACGGACGTGAGTCTACTACTAAATTCATGAAATAAATATCCGAAAAAACTATATATTTTAGTTGATATATAAAAGTCCGGAAGATTTTGAGCCCAGAACCAACGTTCATTTGTTTCTAAATCAATGACCGAAACAATTGAAAAAGTATTTCTAAAATTATTGTGGTGAAGGATTTTTCCATTAAATAAATTCAATATTTTTCCTTTATTTTCTTTAAGCAAATGCAGTACAATTAGAAGGTTTTTTTCCTTTAAGTTAATATTACAGCACGCTTGTGTTATGGTTAAAATGACATTATGACAGATACGACCACGTCGACAAGAAGATTATGTGTTATGTAGAACTAAATCCCGGCTTCTACATAATACATAATTTTCTTGTCTTGTATGTCTCACATATTTAACAATTTTTGGTCAACAGAAACGATATCGATCAAATATTAATAAAGTTACGTATTACGTTGGTGCCCGTGTATACGACCTAAATTGTACAACATTATGTATTAGTGACGTATCGAACCGGTAACTATAATTCGTTTGAACTCGTTATAAGTCAATGTTTCTCAACTTTTTATATCAGCACTTAACATAAACGTGGACTGATGACTTGAGGAAGACAACGGGAAACCGTTGGATTAAAAAGTCATAAGACCGGTTGAAGTGGCGCCGATTAGGGGAGGCTTATGTCCAGCGATGGACCTCAAAAGTTCGAGGGATGGAGGAACAGATTATCCATTAGGATTCTATTGGCATACATAATATGGAAAAAAGAAATGGAAATATGAAATTTACTTGTGACATGGTAGTTCCAGGTCCGGCATGGCGCGGTTTCTCCTTCTTCTTGACACGCTCGGAGGTCTCTTCCACCTGGAGCGATGGCAAATCGAGTTCTTGTTGTTTATCTGTAACACAAAATAAATCATTAAGTTTTTTGCATAAATGATTTGATCATCATCATCATCATCGACCCATTAGTGACCTACTGATGGGCATGGATCTCCTCTAAGAATGAGAAGGGTTAGGCCATAGTTCACCACTCTGGCCAAGTGCGGATTGATAAACTTCACACATCTTCGAGAACTTGAAACTTTATTTGATTTACAGAGAACTCTCAGATGTGTAGGTCTTCTCACGATGTTTTCCTTCACCGTTAAAGCAAGTGATAATTAATTTCTAATACGCACATTACTTCGAAAAATTAAAGGTGCGTACGGGATACGTACTCCGAGCTCCCAGTGTGAGATGCCGAAATTTTAATCACAAGGCTATCCACTTATAAATCATTTAATGAAGAATAAACGCTATTTACGAGACATATTGTGTTTTCCTTTATTTACGACTCCATCGACGCACAACCAGACTTAGATCCAGAACAATGTCTACTTTTCACCATTTAGACGACATTAGATAACAGATAACTGAGCTTTAGATTTTCTTAACATTCCATCATACTAATAAAATTATATTTCCATGCTGCAATTTCGTCGTGAGATCATATGTACTGTATTATTAAGACATATATTTAATTCATAATTATTTCATAAAATATTACGAGTAATTCTATTTTCAGTATTTGATATCATAATTGTTTGGATATAAAAACCGCGTAAAATCGTAACACACTTGTGTGTTTATGTGTTCCAGTTACGAAATTAATCATATTATCGAAATGGTGTCAATGGGTATCAATGTTGAAGAAAGTAGGTGAATATACAAGTGGCTCTTATATGACCAGTTGATAATCATTCTCTGATAGATATCTATATATTCTATGACATAATCGCATAAGAGGATATTGGCATTAGTTGGTTGATTTTATATAGATATAATAATATTGGCATTTATTATGAATCTTGACGATTCGGTAGCACATCGGTCATCATAGCGGTATGGCACGGAGAAGGTTCCGGGTTCAATTCCCGGCCAAGCAGACCTCGAAATGTGAATTTAAATTCTGGGTATGGGTGTATATGTAGTCGTCTTTGTGTGTGTCAATGCCATCCACGTTACAAGAAACCCTAATGTAGGGTACGAGTGTGGAAAGCTTTACATAATATTTGTTAAAATACACTACTGTCCCATTATACATATTGCTGGGTGCGGGTTTCCGTTCGGAATTAAAGAATTAAAACCATCATCTGGCTAAGTATGCGTTAACACCTTGAATAATTACGTGGAGAATTTCCAGGTTTCCTCATGATAGATGTCTTCACCGTTAAAGCAATTGATAATTAAAGTATAATTTGCATATTGCAATCTATTACCTATATATTTCTTTTTGATCTAATTAAAAATAAAGTATAACGTAATTTGCATATTGCAACCTATTACCTATATATCTCTTTTTGATCTAATTAAAAATAAAGTATAACGTACGTATAAGGACAACTAAGGACAGATAAGGACTGCGTACTACTTGTTTTTGTATTCACATACTCTGTACATATAATATTGTATTCATTGTATATATAATTACTCATTAAATTTATTTGTGTAATATAATAATAAAAAAATAGATTTCCTTACTGCCTCTTCGTGTCTGTTACAAAATAACAATAGTTTTCGATGCTTATTTGTAAGATATCAATAGGAAACTGCATTCAAAATATTCGTGTTCATTCTGGACCAAATTTAGCTGCACTTCTATCCATAGAGAGATTTGTGTTAACATAAACAATACACACTTTTTTGTTTATGTATGGAGAGTAGCAAACGAGCGTACAAGTCACCCAATGTTAAGTTTAAGTGGTCACTGCAGCCTATAAACACCCAGATCTAACCTCAAACAGGATTGAAGCCCTATCTGGGGTCGGACGTAAATGCGTCACTACCCCTGATGACTAAGAAAGTCGCTTTGCTTGTAAGTATGCCCGACAACCACAGCTCTCCAACCGAAACATATGTATTGTTGCCGTAAAGCAATACTTGTGTTTCGGATTGTATTGTTAACTTGTAAAATATAATAAATACATAAACCCATATAAATATAATACATATAAATATAATAACCTTATTAAATATGTTAAATTATTTTTTTTTGACATAAATACTATCATATTTGCACGCCCCATGAGGCAGAACATTTAGAATTATTGATAATGAATAGTATCAAGATGTTGTTTGTACTAATGTTCTTGCAAAGAAATGCTTTGATGTGATTTGAATAATGAAATACATATAAATATAATAGACAATAAATATTAAATAATTTTACTATAAATAGAAGACAAACAATATGTTTTATTGTTTAGGTTTATACCTTTTTATAATGTAGCATAAAATGTGTCTGGACATAAAAGTAATCCACTTTTAAATTATTTACACTGTGATATTGGCGATATTGCTTTATAACGATAGCGTTAATGGGATATTATCGGTATTGTGGAAAGCTTGTCCTGTGATTAAATCTAAAAATAGACATTGTAAACAGTCAAGCCTGAATATAAACATCGTAGTATTAGCACGTGTCCATTTTATATCTAATCAAGAGGAGATAGTGAAAACGTCACACATTAGATATAAAAACTAAACAATGTAAAAAATTAGATATATATAAAACAATAATAGTTTTTTTTATGTCTGTAAAGTAGCAAACGAGCATGCAGGCCACCTGAAGTTAAGTGGTCACCACAGCCCATGGACACCCACATCCAATCTCAAACAAAATCGAAGTTCCGTTTGAGGCTGTATATGGATGCGTCACTACTCCTGAGGACTATGATGGTCGCCTCGCTATATGTGTGC
>DWKL01000157.1:0-23193 GCA_018249415.1 Phareas burnsi | reverse complement strand
CGTATACACTAAATAACTAGCCATACGCGCAAATTTCGTAACATCAGTTGTAGCAACGTGAACGCGAAGAATATGAATGTGCAGGCAACCGCGTCGTGCTGGGGCTGTCGAGCGGCGGGCGCGCGGCGCGCTTGCGGGCCGGCGTGCCGCCCGAGCAGGCCGTGGCGTGGCACACGCTGCGGCCCGGCTCCGGCCGCCTGGCCGTCACGCTGGGCGCGGACGGGCCCACCAGGGTCGTGCGCATACACGACCGGAGCGATCCGGTTGGTCGACGTGATTTTGTAATAATATTTAAATTATAAAATGTTATCGTGTTTTGTTCAGTACGATTACGAATAAATTAAATTTATCGATTCGTCTTCCCGGATTAGAAATGTATATATTGGACGTATCCAGGAATCGCGACTGATCAAGTTCGAAGAGGAAGATGAAGAATCGGAAATGGAGAGAACGTCCCGAAGGGAGTGGGGCGTCCGCGTGCACCTGGCGGCGCTGTCGGTGTCGCTGGTGGCGCGCTCGCCGCCCGCCGAGCTGGTGTTCGCGCAATTCGCGGGCGTGCGGGTCGACCTCGCGCAGGCGCCCAACACTGGCCACTTCACCTTGACCGTGGACGACATGCAGTGGGACAATCAGGTCCGTTCGTTTCGCTCACTGCAGAAAGTATACAAATATCACAAGAATGACCATCATTCAGCATTCACTTTACCAGTGCGCCATTTGGTTAAGTCTATTATCGTATCCGAAGATATTTTATCGTCTTCCCGGAAAAAGCGAATGTCGTTGCAGTGTTGCGGAACTGCTTCCGTTTTTAGAGATCCGGTACAGGAACGATAATAGGAGCTTTTACCCTGCGGTTATATTTACCTCGAAATCGTATATACATGTCGCGAAGTGTTTTCAAAACCGTCAAAACGTCTGTGCGCCGGCAGCTGCTGGGCACGCCGAGCCCCGTGCTGCTGCACTGCCTGCCGGCGGGCGCGCTGCCCGCGCTGCACGCGGCGGCCGAGCTGGCGCACGCGCCCGCGCGCCGCTACAACGCGCTCTTCTTCAACCACTTCGTCGTCGCGCTGCGCCCCATCGCCGTCCGGCTGGAGGAGAGGTCTCTCTTCTTTTATATTGTGCACATGTGTATGACTGTAAGCGCTGGTGGTCCAGTGGTAAGATTCCTTTCGTCCTGAGGGTTCGGGGTTTGAATTCTGATTTTTCCGAGTTTTATGCCTATTAGAAATTGATTATCGATACCATCTAACGATTCGCGAGGTAAACGTCGTAATCAAACCTACCTTCCTTCTCCGACATGTTCCCCGTAAAGTTTTCGAGGACGTGTGACGTCTACCGATCCGCACTCGGCCAATGTGGGCCAATGGACCGTGGTCTATTCCTCTCGTCGCAAGGAGAGGCCCGTACCCGGCGGGGACACAATAACGGGTCGAGGATGATGACACCCACGGTTACATCCGGCGCATCGCTTAAGGTGGAGCGCAGGGTTGCAGCACCAGACGGGCTATGTCGAAAGGTTTCATCAGAGATCGGAGCGACCGAGGTAGTCGGGTAGGGAGACCCTCTCGTGTGGCGGCGATCCTCGAGGCGTGTGCGTGTCGGCAGGTTGATCCTCCTGCTGTGGGCGTGGGCGCTGGCGGAGCGCGAGTGGGAGGCGGACGAGGCGGCGGAGGACGAGGCGGGCGCGCGCGCGCTGCGGCCACCCGCCGCCGCCGCCACCAGATACTACTTCGCGCTGCTCAAGCTCATCCCCTCGCAGGTGAGCTCGTCTCGCAGCAGACGTTCAACTCTTTGCTAAGGGCGGACGGCGAGTGACGTCAGCGGGACGATAGCAAAAGTCCCTTTGCTAGACATGAAGCGCCGGTGCCGGCGCCGGCCGCTCGCCAGTTTGTCGATTCACATGCAAATAAATCAATAATCGTGTTGCTTTCCTGAGAGTTTATATTACAATACATTTTTTATTTTTACAGAGCTTACAAAATGTAAAGTGCGAAAAGGTCAGATCGGTCGATGTGTCGTTGGCCAGGTAGAGCTCGTCGCCGCACGGCTCGCACCTTGGGCCGGCACGACCGCGCAGAGATGCGTCTAGAAGCTAGCAAGTTGTTCCGCTATGTCGAGCTAGTGTAGGGCCATGTAGACGAT
The DNA here is from genome assembly GCA_018249415.1 of Phareas burnsi. Lineage (NCBI taxonomy): Eukaryota > Metazoa > Arthropoda > Insecta > Lepidoptera > Hesperiidae > Phareas > Phareas burnsi. Next base: position 21,051 of record DWKL01000157.1, on the reverse strand, counting down.
CCTCTGTAACATGTAGTGGTGCGGGAGGCCCTGCGCGGGTGTCCCGACCTGACCTCCGCTCCGCTCAGATCGAATATTTACTTCGTTCATATCATCACGATTATTATAAAATATTTAGTTTCAGTTTGAATAAATTAGTAGGGGCTTAAGAATTACTCGGTACGTTGGATTGTTTTCATTTTAATATCTAAGTTCATAGGTTACAAGCAAAGCTATTATTACATAAATGTTTAGATATTCCGGCGCTGAACTGACGAGATACAAAATGTCGCCCTGTAGCGGCGGCGCGTGCCCCGTCATTGTTTTAATGTGTGACGATTATTTGGCTCCATACATGATGTCCCCTTGTAATTTTGGTACCCTGTAATTTGATCCCGACCGTGCGTCCGGGGCCTGCGCGATGCACCACACTAGGCCGCTGCAACGTAGGCCACAACGAATTATGCACTTCGCAATCGCAAAGTTATTAGCATATTATGCAGATCCGGCTGTCGATGTTCACGGCGAGCAAGTTGGAGGGCGGGCTGGGCGCTCTGAAGCGGCGGCTGGGCCTCACGCTCATCCGCTTCGAGGACGCGGCCGTGGAGCTGGAGCCCTTCCAGCGCGCGCACGCCTTCGACACGCCCGCCGCGCTCGCGCGCCAGCTGCTGCACCACTTCAAGGACGTGAGTCGCCTCGTGTCGCCGCTCGGCGGGACTCGGATAGGTCTTTACTCTCGCTCGAAGTGAGACGTGGGCGCCCACGGGCAGCGGTGACCACTTCACAGCGAATGCTACTCTGCTAACATTAAAGAAAACTCAGTAGATGTGCACCGTGGGGCCCCTCTCCGGTGTTAACCTTTTTAGTTTGGGGTTATAACAGATGTTCACGAGCGTGTTGCCACGCGGCTGTTTGCATACATTTTGCAAGGTGGGGGAGAGCTCCCTAGGAGCGGCGGCGTCTTCCTGTGGAATAACTCATCAATGCGCATAGTCGAGCGCTTTAGCGTTGGATTCCTAAGGGCTGATGAATAGATGAATGCTTTACGAACCTGACATCCAAAGCGACTTAGCGAGGAGGGAGCGGTTAGCAATGTTGTTCACATGTTAAAACCCAAAGAGTGTTTATATACTTTATATTATGTACAATTGTGTCGTAGGAATTAAAGTGGCAAGCGGCGAAGATCCTGGGCTCGGTGGACTTCCTGGGCAACCCGCTGGGCTTCGTGGCGGACGTGTCGGAGGGCGTGTCGGGGCTGCTGCTGGAGGGCAACGTGGCCGCCTTGCTCAAGAACGTCACGCACGGCATCTCCAACTCCGCCGCGAAGGTCACGGGTACGGTTCTACGTGTCACCTCCGTTTTATATTCACTTCGATTTTAGAATTAATATTATTATTGTCCAATTTTATAGTCAGTAGTTTAAAAGAATAACAGTGACGTAGTTCGAGGCCGCGCGTTGGGCGGCAACTGTTGTTCTGTTTGTAATCGGTCACAAAGGTCCATGGACAGCAATGATTGCTTAAAAACGATTCTCAGTTATATAAAAACATAATGATGAGTTACATAAAAGTTATGATAATGAGCAGTGATAGCTTAGTGGTAGGCTTCCGCTCTCTCGAGCCGGGAGTCTAGGATTCAAATCCCGCACGCACCGTTCACTGTTCTAAGTTATGTGCGTGTTATAAATTAACTATCACTCGCTCGGTGAAGGAAAACATCTTGAGGAAACCGACACATCTGAGAGTTCTCTGTTAAGTTCTCGAAGGTGTGTGAAGTCTACCGATCCGCACTCGGCTGGCGTGCTGGACTATAGACTTACCTTTCTTATCCTCGGAGGAGACACGCGCCTGGCAGCGGGACGGCGTTGATAAAAAAATATAATATTAAGTTTACAGAAGGAACAGTCGTCTGATAGAAGCCGAGTGTTGCAATATATAATTGAATTGTGTGCGTCGCGCAGAGTCGCTGGGCGACGGGCTGGAGCGCGTGGTGGGCGACGAGGCGCACGAGGAGACGCGGCGCCGCATCCGCTCGGCCGCCGCGGGCGCGCACCTCGCCGCCGGCCTGCGCGGCCTCGGCCTCGGCCTGCTCGGTACGCCGCCGCCCGCTTCGCTCGGTCTACCTTTGGACAACGAAGGATACGACCGCGTCAATTGAGATCCATCGGGCCACGAACATGAACCGAGTCCGGTTCGACCCACTCACGCTCTAATAGATCTTATCTAATTTCATTTTAATGAACATTGAACAAACTTTCCAAAATTTTAATATCAAATGAATTCTTATTACAAAAATTCAATTTACGTTGAAGTTAAAACGAGTAAAGTCTAGGACGAAGTGGATGAGTTCGCAGAATCGTACCTTATGGTTTAATTTACGGTTGAGACGTGAGCCGGTGGATCCTGAAACTATTCAGGATCCACCGGCTCACGTGAAGGTCGACTCGAGTTTCCTTTGTATCTTTTTAAAATCGCGACATGGCTTCTGAGTTACGAGTTTAAAAAAAATGCGGACGAAACTCGAATCGATTTCTAACGATCGCGAATCTGACGGCCGTCCAGGGGGCATGACGTCGCTGGTGAAGCACAGCTACGAGGGCGCGACGGCCGAGGGGCTGCCGGGGTTCATCGCGGGCGTGGGCAAGGGCATCGTGGGCACCGTGACCAAGCCCGTGATCGGCGTGCTGGACCTGGCGGCGGAGACGGCGGCGGCGCTGCGCGAGTCGAGCCGGCGCGCGGGCGCGCAGGCGGCGCGCGCGCGGGCGCCGCGCCTGGCCGCCGCGGGCGCGCTGCTGCCGCGCTACTGCGCCGAGCACGCGCGCGGCGCCGCGCTGCTGCACGCGCTCAACGGGCACGACTACTCGGAGCGCTTCCTGGCGTACCGCATGGTGCGCGACACGCCGCACGACATCCGCGCGCTGCTCTCCGACTCCTACCTGAGGATATTCACCTGCAAGAACACCGCGCCGCAGATCGTCATGGAGACGCACTTGAGGTGCCTATACATCCTTGTACCGTCCACTAACGTTCGTTCTCGGAACCTGGTCATATATGTTTTTATATTTGTATTCTGTAAATTGTGATTATGGTTTGGTAGCGTAGGCTGATTTGCACAAATGAAACCATCGGCATAAAAGTACAATCGCAATGATATCTGCGTACCGCGGCCGAACCTCGCTCATATTTCTGCGATACCAACGTTGCCTTCAATTTTTGCATTATAAGGATGTTTATTTCGAATATAGTACAGCGGTAATACTTTCCTGAAGTTACTCGTCATAATAGGTTTTGTTTTTAATGTTTTTCTTTTAATAATTGGTGTGTTTCATACACTTTACTCATAAATTATTGAATAATCATAGGGGATGTTGAATTTCATCTTCGATCAAAATATTAAATTGAACGATCTCATCACGAAGGCACGCAAATCGCCACACGTGAAAGTTTATTTGACGTGTCGAAATGCGAATAATACGTGTGCGTGCGCAGCAACCTGGTGTCGTGCACGGCGCTGGCGGCGGACGGCGCGCACTTCGTGGAGCTGGGCGTGCGCGGCGCGGCGGGCGAGGGCGTGCGGCGGCCGCGCGTGCAGTGCGACGCGGCGCCGCTGGCCGCCTGGCTGGCGCGCCACGCCGCGCTGGCGCGCCAGCTGCACCACGACCGCGCGCACACGCTGCAGCCCGCCGCCGACCTCTAGCCGCCGGGCCCGATGACTTCCATGTACTGTCTTCAATATCATTCTGATATTGATAATCTAGTGACTAATTCGACTAACTTAAAATATATTAAAATAAGGATAGCCAATAAATGTCCACTGCTCGCATTACGCACGCGCGTACCGCGCTCAGTATTATCACTTTTATATGACGCAATACTCGTGGCGAGCGACCTCAGTGCGCGCGGGGCCACGCGCCGCTGCTTGTAAATCATGGTGTTGTCCACCATAACATTGTTCACGTCGACTCTATTCACGTACTAGATATAAATTAGCACCAAGAATGTAATGTGCCCAATGTATCCAGGAAAAGTAATTTTTCGCCAAAATTAAAACATAAACTGCTAACCTCTTATCTTATTACATAAATATTGTAGCAATTATAAATGTTTTACATAACAATTGTTAGTTCATGTAAATATGTAAGATACGTTATCTTATATACATTATTTATATAACATTATGACATTAGGGGCCATCCGCATACTGCGCCACGCGCTAGCGGGGAGGAGGGCGCCAACGAAATGTGACATCGCGTGACGAGGGGAGGTGTAACCTCTGTGACGTCACATGTAGACATTGAAAGCGCCAGAGCTAAATTTCACCTTCAACGAAGAAATTTAAAATATTACAATCTATTTCGCTATTCGTTTTAATTAACTTATGGATGGCCCGTTAAGACGCATTCAGAACAAACGATAAATTAAGTGCTTTGAACTTCCATTCCGATTGAGAAAATATTATTACTAGCCCTTGCCCGTCGCCGCGGGACGACACGGTATGGCGCGTGTGTTTGTATTGTAGTGAGACGTTATGTCGTCTTCGAAGGTGGAGCGGTTGGAATGTTTATTTCATTAAAGTTCCCGAGTGTGCCGTCAGTCCGGCGAGCGGCCCTACGCCGGGGTCGCTATGTATACACTGTGGGCGGTCGGCCTAATTATTGTGATTGGGTATAATGATGAAATCTGATGCGCTTAGCGTTTGCGAGTGTGTAATTTAAGTGGCAAGGACTTACTCTAAATAAATTAATTTCTGTTACAACCTGTGTATATTTAGACACTAATCGGAACTTAGTAGCACAATTAATTAGTATAATTAATTTCGTTTATTATTTTGGTTTTGTTATTAAATTAAGTCAAGTTGTGGCGACGTTACGTGATTAATTCAGTTTTATTAATATTAGGGACCCGTATTTAAACATTAATCTCGAGGTGATGGTGTTTTTCTTAGTAGTATAATTCCCCAGCGCTGGGACGCATAAGGCTGTTTCGGTATCCTGGAAGTCATAAACTCGTATTAGCTAATTCGGTAAGGTGATAGTATTTCATTCCTGTTTTAATTTTAATTAAAATATCGTGGCACGAATTAGATAATAATTTGTGTGGAACAAATGTACTGCAAAGAGGATAAAACCAATAGATATATAATATAAGGTTGTGCGATAATTCCTTCCTCCGAAGTGGTCGCCCGCGGCGGCCTCGCGGCTCGCCTGCGGCCTTGTACGTGGGCAGTGATGGGGAGCGTCCGTCGAGGATGAGACACTTTCGGAGGTGGAACAGTCATTTTAGTTTTTCAATGGAGACGGCACAAGTTAACATGTTCAATAATTGTTTAAGTAGCGATTTGTGTTCACTTTACTATTTAATATCATTATATTGAATGTATAATATCTGTCGGTACAATCGATACCGCCCACGCTATAATTTAACACTATAAATATAGTCGTAAAGAATTCATTAAATGAAGTCAATATTTTTTGTATCAAATATTAATTAAAATAGAGACAACAGAGTTGCCTCTCGGACGTCATGCATGCGAATCGAGTTCGGATGCCCTTTGATGACAGGTACGGTATAATCGGAGACGAATCGACGACCCCACGTGTGTATCGTGATTTTTTCTACGTGGCCGCCGCGGCCTCCGCTGTGAGCGGGACGACTATACCGTGGGTAAACAATGATAGACAGAGATGAAAAATATGCTGCGTCCGCCGTGTGAGCGGGGCGCTTTAATTGGATCGATTTGCGGTTTGTTACGTTTTAAAAATGTTATAACGTAGCAGGAAACTATCCCCCTGACTCATGAACGTGTAATGTCAGCGTTGTAGCTATCGTATGCAGTCTCATATTGCCTCTTAACGAAACAATAATTAGTTGCAACGTTGACACCGAGCCTCCACGGATGCGGATGTTTTAGTTGTGGTAGATAATTTGTGCTCTGGGTGAATATATAGTAATAAATATTTAACGTAAAATGTACGGTCCGCTCACTGGTTTCCTAATGTCTTCGTCCCGACGCGCCCGACGCGCTCGACGGACATGCGAGCGGTGAAAAAGAGTGGACTCCAATTCGATAATATTCTGTTCATGTGCGCTGAGTATCGAGCAAAGTTAAGGAGCCTCGAGTTATTAACAATATTTAAACGGGTACTTGTTGATTGTTGACCGCGAGCCGCGCGGGAGTGACAGTGTGTATATTACGGTTATAGTTATTAATGTGACTGACAGTAACTAACCGGGTGGTTATTTTTAAGGTACTTTAATATTCCAAGTTCGTCGCTCGTTGCTTTCGACTGTTCCTTCTGTATCATGTTAGAAAGTAATAATTTATTTTAGGTCAAGGCGTTAAGTTATTTATCGACGGCGTGACCCTGATTTTCATGTTTAAGTTAAATAAAATGTTTTTTCTTTAAATTTATTTTTATTGAAGTTGCCCTTACTTTAACCCTTATACATTGCCACAAATAAAAGTCAGTGTAATAATTTGTAATTATTGATTCATAAAGTGGTACAAGGAAAACAATATATCGGCTACGTAAGTTTCTATAAAAATTAAAGACTTTTTGAAAAATACATATTTTTATATAAGATTTCTATAATATATGGTTTTAAGCTAATATTATCGCGGAAATTATACATTTTATATTATGTAACGAGTACTCACGATTCACTCACGAATATAGGCAATTCAAAAACCGCAAATCGTGAGTACTCGTTACATAATATAAAAAGATTTCTATAAGTTACAATTATAATAAGAATATTTGCAACAACACGATAAAAACACTGGAATGACACCCGCGTGTTGCGTCACTGCGAGTCGAGAATCAAGAATCAATATCCAATTGCCCCGGCGCCGGCGGCGGCCAGAAGCTCGGGGGGCGGCGCGAGGTGCGCACGACTGGCCCAGCTTTGTGTCGGCTGTCACGCCACAGGCTCCACCGGAACTCTAAAGGAGCTTTCTGAAAACATTTCCCGCGGCACGGCTTGAAGTACGTATGATGTCATTTTTTTTATCGAGTCAAAGGTCAGTAACATTTCGCAGAATATTGGTTTGTATCTTGTGAATGGGTGTGTTAAATAGATGTAAAATGGTTTTCATTGAGCGTGTTTTTTTGTTCAGTGTTATTAAGTTATTAACGAGTGTGGATTCTGCGTCCTTGAATTATAGGAATGTCGACACAAGGTAAGCCGATGAGAAATGTACCGTAGTGCAATGAATAAAATGTGTAATTTATGATACAAACAGTTTTAAAGAGGTGCATTGTAAAGATGAATCGAGAAAAAGTCACAGACTATATCTTATTTTTTTGTGGGTGAAATTGTACTCTGACGACGTACATGCGATTGCAGACTCGCATATCCTATGAATTCTAATCAAATGAATAACTGCTCTTGATAACCTTCTTAATATTAGTGTTGGTAATATAAGTATATAAAAGAAATAAAAACCACTAAACAAGGACATTACTCTCATTGTTTCGAATATCTAAATTTTTATTGCTTATTTGAATATCTAAGTTTCATATACCTAGTAGATATTAGTCATTAACGGCATAACTTTGGATTATCATCCTTCTAAGTGCTGCTGCCCCTCTTTCACTGTCTGATAGGAGGTATGCATATTTATAATACGATTAACTTAATTAAGAACATTATAAATATGTGAATATTCTTCAATGCCTTGGCATATCGTGTCGATCTGTCTGCCAAAATAGTGTTTATTTTCCAGCATGGCGAGCGTAGACTATGCGAAAGTTCCCATCATTGAGAAGGCCTTGCACGTTCCCCCTTTGGAGGAAATCGTCGAGGGTAAGAATATGAATTAATTTGTTCCAACCGTTAATTATGTAAATGTATTATTTGTATCTAAGTACTTGTCGAGAAGAAATGACTTACAGATTTCACAGAGTTGCTTTCACAGCGAAGAAATACATGTTAGATTGGCCAACACAGACTAATAAAACATGAGAGGTGCGTTTGCTGCAGTCAATTTCTGCACGCGAGCCTTGCGTTCTACCTATTAAGATATTCTCCGATCTCAAGGATCACTAATTTACGTGTGATTTGATTATTATCATAGTCCTGTCTCGAGGCCTGCAGGCCACGTTCGAGTCGGTGCAGGTGAGCGCCGAGGACAGCCCCGACCTCACGCAGGAACCTTATAGTCTCGTTGCACCCGGTAAGTAGTTTTTTGTCGTTGATATTTTTGACCTACTGATACTTGTCACCTCTATAATTATGTTTTTCCGGCATACCAAAAGAAATACCAGTATTTTTCATAAAACAGGTAAAAAATGCTAACATCGCCGCGACTGGAAGTTCATGCAAGAGTACATAGTTTCTAAATTGCTATCTTATCTAATTATACTTGCGGGTTTATTTTTCGGTTGTATCTATTTTCCGTGTTGTGTTTGTAATACAAATTTCGAAATGTGTAAAGTTATGATTAAATTTACATACTGTTGTACATAAAGCACCATCGTACATTTAAATTACAACATCGAAGAAGATCACGGTGTTATCTCATGTAAATTACAAAGTGCGGCGGCGATACAGTAGCGGTGTTTTGATTGGGAGATAATGAAGCTATTCAAATGTTCTTATCTACGATCTTATCGTATTTGTTCATGACTTGTGTAAGGAAAGAATAGGACTTTTTGTGCTTGTTAAACAATGAAACGTGAGGTCGATATCTAGTTAGGAGTTGATGATTATAGAATAAGTATGAAGTAAGTGAATAATAAGAGGTAATGAAGGGTCCAGGGTTCGTATCGCTGTAGTTTTATTTTTTGGGCTACTTTCGAGCGAGTGCTTTATAATATTATTTGAATATACGTGCAGTTTACTGTGCTTGTGTGCTGTGTCTGAAGATTAAGTTGAAATGCCTCATGTATGTCTCTAATTATAACTTTCAAAACAAAAAACAAAAAATAGCGTTGATCACTGCTCTCATAAAACAGGGCGTAAGGTTTTACCACTCTGATCGTTCCTTTAGTGGATGTCGGTGAAGGTGTAACATTGTAAACGTACGTTAGGGCTGACGGGCGAGAACCCGGTGAAGCTGGTGGAGCTTGGCGGTCCGCCGTACCTGGTGCCGTTGGTGCAACGCGAGCGGGTGTACGACCTGGCCGCGCTACTGCGGCACCTCCGCCGCGAGCGCGCGCTGCTGGCCGGTGCGGGCGCGGGGCCCTGGCCCTACGCCGGCGTCAACTGCGAGGTACGGGTTGAGGGTTCTTTGTTTTATATGTTATATGTGTGTAAATGTTGTAGTTGTTGAACATTTCAATTGAATTAACTGTGCGGACAGTCGATCCGATCTGTGTCGGCGGGTAGCAGCCTGGTGACAGGCGTACAGTAAAATGAAAACAACGATATTTTAAAGTCTTGTGAGAAATAAACAGTCTATCTAGTAAAATATAAAAAAATCTGGCGGAATTGTTTTAATGTAACGGACCCAAGAGAGTTTTCTTCAGCCTTTAAAGTCCACTGCTGGACATAGGCCTCCCCTAATCGGAACTTCCGGAATCCCCTTAACTCAAAATCTTGCTCGTAGATTTTTAAGAAGAGCTACATTGTTGAAGGATATATGAATACTATCTAAGTGTGTTAAGAATAGATCATGGATATCTGAGTGTAGCTAAGAGCAAATCTCATTAAAGCTGGCAATAGGTTCGTTAGGTTTCATTGCCCAGAGTGATTTTTTGGAAAAGAATTGAGTATATTATAAGAGAAATCTGTTTGTTTATGGTAGGGAATCATTAACATGGCGGTGAAGGACGGCGTGGTGGAGCAGGGCAGTCGCATCGTGACGGTGGAGCCGGTGGGCGCGGCCAAGGGCAGCAGCGGCTACCTGCAGCGTCGCCTGCCCGCCAACGAGACCAGGACCACGCTGCTGGGGAACTATGTACTCACCGACGGGAAGCCAGGGAAGGTCGAGATACATGTTTACAGTTTCATAAATATAACGATAACAATACAACCTTTTAACAATTTAGGGAAAAGTATACGCGTCAAAGGTGGTACAACCCATCGGGTCGGGGGCACCACCGCCACCTCTACTCGTGCAGTTTATCGCTGCTGTCTTTTGGTTCGAAGGCTGCGACAAATATAACACACTAACACTAGGCGTTTCGACGTAGCCCTCAGCGGTAGCAACGAGACTGTGGTCAGCCTCAGGAGGACTTTCCTATTTGGGGTTGAACACATATCCAGGGGCGTCCTAATTATTACTGTCAAGTGGACGACGACGTTACTATAAAAAAAAAACACGGCCCGTCGGGGGCGCTGTGGATAAATATGCGTCGGTAATACAGTGTTTTGTTAATTTTTGCACATTTTGTAGGTCATAAAGGTTGTGGTGAAAAATCGCATGGGCGACTCTAACTTCATCACCGCCATCAGGGAGACTTTAAAGAAGCACTACGGTGACAAAGTCGTCGGTGAGCTATATATTTGCACTTTTGGAGTTGTCGTTGGTACTTGTGGGGAAAATGGAAATGCTTTATTTATAATAGTTTACATTTTTTACACGATTTTGAATCTCTCAATTATTTTTTTACAAAACCTGTATGAGTAGAACCTCCCCTGTGTATGTGTGTGTGCCAAAAATTCAGGCATATATATATGTTGTATGAGAAACATTTTTTTTATCATGAATTGCAAAATTTCTCCTTAATTCGTTAAAGATGACGATATATATAAAATTGGACGACATAATCGTGTGGTGCGGCAGGGCTGGGCGGCGCGTTCGTGCTGCGCGAGGGCCGCGCGCGCCACCACGTGATGCCGGACTTCAGCGCGGCGCCGCTGTGCTCGGACGCCGACGTGGACGCCTGGCTGCACTTCTTCGAGATGCGCGCGCCCATCTCCTACATGGGCACGCTCGTCACCGGCGACATGGTCAGTGGCCGAGGTCCCCGTAGCGACATATTCCACGCGAGCGTAGCCTGCGTTAAACTTTAGTGCGGCCCGCGCACGGGTCAAGACGCTCATCCATAACGCACTAAAGTACGTTTACGATGCAGCGAAACATTTCTGTGTAGATATATTTGGCGATATAAATTGTATTAAACTAAGTGACAAGAGACCCTTTGGTTTAAAACTATTTATGCATAAAAATAACTCATCGAAAATTTCTAATGGTATATTTGTATCCCGATATTAAAGATCTGGCGTCACATAGGTACGTTGCATGTCCGGCGTTCGATTTGAACAATGGATTTTCGAATCGATAGTAATATACTATGGCAAGTGTAGCGAGCGACCCTCCCCGGCTGTCGACAGGGCCTGGACCTGCGCGTGCAGCACTTCCACGGGTTCAGCGCGCACGGCGACGGCGGCCACTACCACTACGACACGACGCCGGCGCGCGCGCACTACGAGGGCTACTTCGTGCCCGCCGCCGGCGTGCTGCGCGTGGACGCGCCCGTCGACACGCACGGCTTCGGCCGCGACTGACCTCGGCCGCGCCGTCGTCGCTAACTAACGAACCGAATATACTTCAGACGGGTAACAAAAAACAACACGTAAATACGTCAATTTCTCTTCGGCCTACGGTCGACTTTTTTTATATTGGTTATTTCGTTTGGGTTAGTATATTTTCTTGAAATGTAAAATACTTTTGTCCAAATGACTTCTTTTGCACTGATTTAATTGAAATGAATAAAACAAAAAAAAACAAATATGGTATCAAAATTAAAAATGAATGCATATTCTAAACTGTCGTAATGGCAATTAAGTGCTGAAGTTACGTACAGCAATATGCTTGAAGTATGTCATGATTGTATAATTGATGAATTATTTTAACGTTTTTTTTACCTTGTGTCATATAGAATTGTTCGTATATTTCTGTTATTTTTTACTTATATGAGTATGGTGTAAATGTTGTAAATAAAACAATCGAACATGAATGGTGTATCAATTTATATATTGGAGAAGGTCGGGGGTAAAATTCACATATAAATATTAACTCCGTAACAACATGGCGTCAAGCTTAGACCTGTAAGTTAACGCCCAACAACAATTCTAAATTAATTGCACAAAATTCTATACAATCGCTCGTAATACTATTACTGTTACAAATTCACCGCCGAGACGTTCGGCGTTCCCGCGGGGGCCGAGCGGCAAGCGGTGCGTGCACGATGAAGCCGACATTGTTTCAATCTATCCTAGCGACGTCTACAGCTGCACGTATAATGAATACGACGGTCGCGCTACCTACTAACATTTTCAATCGGCTTCCTCATAGCACACGGACGCTTTATGTGTCCATTGGCGTAATTAGGGGGTAGCGGTACTCGACGAGGGCTTCTGCTAGAGTACTGCGCGCTGTCTCTGATGCCTCCGACTGGAGAGGCTACCGAGTAAACGCTTGGTTAATTATAACTATTCAGAATATCAGAAAATTTCGAAAAACGGGAAAGGGGACATCTCCTACTTACGCCAATGTACATAACTTTGAATATATCAGAAATTAAAGCAAAAGTTCAATGAGTTACATTTTATTATATCCTGTGGCACACCTACCTGTACATGTGTGTCGGCGTAGTTAACATGAATACAACAGGCGTAATGATATAATTGAATAATCATAGTACACATCTCGCGATCCCCTTTTGCTCCATCTGTTTCCACACCATAACCTACATTGGATACGGATTATAATTTTCAAATGACATACAAAAATACTAACACTATCTTATGTACAATGATTCATAAATTATACATATAGCTAAATTTTTCAACGTGATTTTTAAGAGAAACATTAGTATCAGGAATAAGCTTTTCATATATAAATTTTGCAAATTAAAGTTGCACAGTGGAAAATTTTTCAATTTTTTTTTAAATGCAGACAAACTAGAGAATAAATAGGTTTTCAGCCGGTGCAGTAGAATTTTGCAATGCAAAAAAAAGTACATCGATTAATATACACCTTTTAAAAATTTAACTTATTGTAACACTATATCCTGTTGGCTCCTACCGCTGACGTCGGGAATTATGCAAAAATTATACTACACAATGGAAATAATAATAATCATACGAATTTCCCTACCGAATCAAATTAAAAAAAAAACATTAAATTAATGTGTAACTATACACATGCATAAATATTGCAAGTGAAATTGACTCGTGCACGAGGCGCCCGGCCGGCCGGCGCGCCAGGCCGGCGCGCCAGTGCGGCGCGCGGCGGGAGCGCTGGCTGTATATAGCAGCAACGTACACTGCAAATTGATGATAGAATTTGTTCGTGTTTTTGTATTGTATCGGACGTTCATTCGTTTCTAGGATAATGACTTCTTTATATAATTTATTCTATACTTTTACCCCTGGCGACCGGCGGCCGCGGGCGCCCCGTATCTTAGAAGAGGAATATAAGAGTGTTTCTCATATTTTCAAAATTGTAATTTTACTAGAATTTCATCTATTCTACCTAATAAAGTATATAGACCAGATGCCGCATGTTGCAGCGGTCAAAACGAATGTGGATCCTCGCGACTACACTTATACTAACAAATCCTAGTAGTAACTCTAGGGAGTAGCTCGGACTGCGCCCGTCGTCGCCGAAATATACACTTACAGTTTTGCAATCATTAGAGACGATCACAGACTACGCTGATTAATGTTTTAATAGGAGTAACATAATAATGCAAAACCAGAGTTCAATATGCCTCTTTCATTCTGTCGGCATCCATCCGTCGCTAGGGGACGCGGGCGGGGAGACGATGACTCGTTACTTAGCTATTATGTCGTATTATTGTTATTTATTTTATTACATAATAAGACTATTAAATAATAAATGATAATATGATTCTGTCGCGAGGGGCGCAGCGCCGGCCTCGTCTACCGTACACAGCCTAGCTCGCTAGTTTATAAAGTAAATAACTGATATCGACAACACAAGCGATTCGAATTTGAGTGGAGTATGAAGATTGACGTGAGATGCGTTTTGAATGTAAACCACACGAACCATCGCTAACGCCTGAACCGAATATACTAGGTCGGCGATATTTCGTGTCTTTTGTAAATGTTTAGATATGAAAGTACTGTCAAAATACATCTCCCTATAATTATATTTTTACGCAATATAATCTTTAAATACATAAGAGGATAAGTTGCACGGTTACAGGTTTGTCGATTGAAGGCAATACATGTAAAATTTTGTATACAAAAATAAAATCACACGAAGTGCGCACTATCTAAGCCTAATGATTAAAAACATATTTACAACACCTCCTGGCTTCGTGGCGTCCGTTTTAACAGTTACCGACTCGGATAGCTGTCGATTCCGTCATGGGAAAGGAAAAATAAATTTAAAAGCATTTTCCATGTATGAATCAAAATAAGACCAACATCGACGGGTGCGATTAGGCACGTGGTTTGGGCGGCGCTGCCTGCCGGACTGGGCCACGGCACCCATTTTAGAAGTCCAAAACTTTTCAATTATACTTACACTAATATATGTAAATATTATTTTGCAATTCATATTTTGTTTAGTAACACAATAGATTATATTTGAGTAAAGATTGGATATCATTACTTCATTTTATATTGTAGATGAATTTGGATTTTTACATAATTATGATTTTTATGTAGATTTGATAATACTTTTGGCAATGACAGTACTCGCGCGCTCTTATCTATTGACGATTTCCGTAATACATTACTACATGAAGATTAAATATTTTTAATTATATTTTTTGTTTTCTTCAAGCCCGCTTAGTCTTCGGTTACTTCAAGTATAGCTTATTCAAGTATATTAAGCTTCAGTTAAAATGTCAACAACCGCACAACTCGACGGGGACTCAACACATCTAAGGAGGAAGGACATATAAAAATGTTTCCTATAACTTCTTTGTCACCGCATGAGATACTCGTTATATCACTTGATTCACACTTTTCACTTTGACTTCTTTTGGGACTTGGGCGCAGGAGAGGGTTTTTTTTTTATAGATGCTGTACGTACGGCACTCATACGACGCACTGACACTTCACTTGAACTCGTAACCGTGAATATTAAGTGGTAGGCTTTACCGGAGGTCGAGGCGCCAGGAGGCCGGCGGGAGGTGGGGGAGGGGGGCTTCTAGGAGCGGAAAAAGCGCACGGCGCGCACGACGTACTGGCGGCAGATGGGGCACTCGGCCAGCTGCTTGGAGCAGGCGGTGCAGGCGGCGATGTGGCCGCACTCGAGCAGCACGCACTCCAGCGGCGCCGCCATGCAGATCTTGCAGCACTCCTCGATGGGCAGGTTGTCGATCTCTGCGCGGACACAACGGGTTGCATCACTCATGAGGACTGTCTTGATTGGATAGATACATTATATTACGGCAGTTTCCATTTCAAAACGAACCTTCCCACATTTCTTAATTATAGTTGTAAGATGCCCGTCACTGTTATTTACAAAATAAGAATAAGAAGTTTGAACTTTTCAGATAATCTTATAAAATGGTACTTATTTGAAATCACAATACACCTTAAATTTATTTATATGCAATAGATCAATAAGCACAATCTACTCAACCAGATTACAGTAACCACATGATCAGAAATGTTATAAATATTGAAATAATTTGTGAAGAATACATAGTAGTTGTTTTTTTAACTTAATTTAATACCTTTTTAAACTAATGCACTGTGATAATTTTACGAATGAAAGAAAACTAACTTTAAGTGAGAGGCAGCCTGTTCATCTACAAAGTATACTAGACGTAACAAACCAACCATCCTTGAACTTCGCGTGGTCCTGCCACAGGATCTTGGCGCGCTCGAGCAGGTCCTTCCGCTCGAGGCAGCCACGGTACTCCACGCGGTTGCGCGTCAGCAGCTCCTTCAGCTGCTTCACGTTCAACAAGTCCAGGTCCGCCGGCTGCTTTAGCTGCTCTAATGTTATTTGTTTTGGGGTACCTGGAGTCGACAAGGATGTGTCTGCGAGTTAGTTAACATTCGAGTCAGGCGGCACGGATCGTTCATCGAACTCGAATATACAATGAACACGCATCGACCGGTGCAACTACATGTGCATTTTCTGCATGCCGTGGACGAACTAGCATACGTAAAGTCACAAATGTCCGTTCAGCCGTCTTCCTGCGATAGCGGAGCCGTCTGTCGCATTACCTGGCGGGTCGTCCATGAGCGGCTCGTCCTGCAGGCTGGCGGTGTCGGTGGCGGCGGAGTCGGAGCGGTGCAGCGCCAGCTCGGAGGCGGCGCGGCGCGGTGGCGCGCCCGCCGTGGCCGCCAGCAGCACGTCAGAGTCTGCCGCGAGAGACGACGGTTTATGTATGTTGTAGTATATACCGACGGCTTCGGTCGTCGAAGTCGAAATTAAGGACTTTACAGGAAGGCAAAGAACCTGTTTAACAGCTACATTTCCACGAAACCATATCAAAATCGTAACGTGGCATGAGCCACAACGTGGTTGTTAGCTTATTTTTTAAATTAAAAATACGCAGTCGCCGAAATAATCTTCGGAGGTATCGTCGTATTTATGACCATGGATAGGATAAGCAGTGATAGCCTAGTGGTTAAGATTCCGGTCTCTCGGCTGGGTGTCCGTGGTTCGAAACCCGCACGCATTTCAGATTTTTCGAAGTTGTGTGTATTCGAAATTAATTATCACTTGCTTTGACGGTGAAGGAAAATATCGCGAGTAAACCTATAAATCTGAGATGATGTGTGAAGTCTACCAAGCCGCACTTGGCAAGCGTGGTAGACTATGGCCTAACCCTTCCCATTCTGAGACGAGACCCGTGCCCAGCAGTGGGATTTTAATGGATTGATGATGATGATGACAGATAGATTTCGATTGGACCCACATATTCAATATTTGTGGTCAGGGTTGGTATAGATGCGGGGCTGTTAAAATATTTCTGCAATATGTTCCACCAATACTCTAGTCTATATAAGGCTCAATAACTATGATCGGAACAGATTAACCAATATCAGTAATGTAATAATGTTCGTCACAAATGGCTGTTAACATCCATCCACGATTAAGATTAAAGCACTATATCAAGTGTTTAATACTCCTGATAAGTGTGAATATTTAAGTGTCTGAATTGCACTGATTACGGTTTATATAAAAAATAAATGTCTGCCATTTTTAACAACATATGTATAAATATTTGGTCAATAGCAAATATAGTAGATATAATTGAATTTTCTTTTAATATAAAGATAATGTTTATCAATAAAAAAAAAAGGAAAAATAATTCAATTTTAGAACATTCTATTTAACCAACATTCTACATTAATAATTTCTTGCTTTGTACTGGGCTTCATTTAATGTCAATTGTTAAAAAACCTAGAGGGAGACATTAGCCCTAAACGGCAATGAGACCTTCGTTCACAAGGACCAAGCAATATTACCAAGCTAGTGTTGAACTCGGTTGCAATAGTGTAAAAATGTAAATGTATCTAAAATGAAACCATATTGCTTTTTCGGAACATTGTATAGTGGCATACAATGCTTGCATCACCAGAGACAAAGTAGTAAGCAGAATCTTCGCTTCACTTACCCGCATTAGAACAGTGTGGTGAACTGTGCCCTACATGTCCCCTATTCTGGAGAGACTTGTGTCGAGTAATAGAATCTGCAGCCACATCGAGTCCTTGGTGGTTGTATCGCTGAGTTTAATCATTCTTGTTAGAGAGTTGTATACCATTAGGCAGCGGGTCGGCCGGTCGGGTGACGAACTCCCAGCCCGCGTCATCCAAGTCCTCCACCTCGAAGCAGTCGGCGGTGTCGACGCGCGCGCTCTCCGAGGAGCTGCTGTGCGACAGCGGGGCCTCGGGCACCGGCACCCGGATGTCTTGCTCGCCACCTGCAATGTCAAATTATTTTTTAAGCTTTATGAACCTCGTTTAAAACTTTTAAATATCATAATATAATAAAACCTTTTATACAAAATAATATAATAAGTCACTGTCACATCAGATATGACAAGTTGGAATCCAAAATTGAATACAGAAGTATTTATTTAAGAGGTCTTAAATATTTATTGTCAGCAGATCTTTAACTCTTATAGATTAGGCTGGTAGTGTCTCTGCTGCTGCATGATCAGAACTGAGGAGTCCAAGGTTATATTATATTAAGGTTCACATCATGTAATATTGTTACAGATCTTCAATACTCCTAAGCTCCAAGAGAATCTGTTTAATAAAAGCTGAGTAATCTTAATTAATATAAAATCGGTGGGATCCTTCAGCCAGTCCAACCTAACTTGAAGAAAGACGATAATATAATATTATATATAGTGATGCTGCTACACATGTATATCCAATTTCCTCAAATATACTATGCTCTTATTTAAGATGTTAAAGGTATTGCAGTACAGATATAATGCTAACTATTAAATATAAAATATAAATAATTTTAAATGTAATGATAAATTCAACAAAGTATTACCCGGTGTAGTAGTGAACCTCCAGTCTACATTGCTCGGTCCATTACTTGTCGGACTTGTGGTCGTAGGAGAGTGCGCGTGCGAGGCATTGAAACAATTACCTGAAATTCAGTGTGAGTAACATAACATATGATCATATGTTATGTTTTATTCCATTCCTGATCAGGTATGGAATAAAACACATTTGTAAAGTTCTCTATGTCGCAGGTTATACGTGGTAGAACTATAGTTCATCCGCGGAAGTATCTCCGCCGCCCTCATAATCCCTCGTAAAGCAGTTTCTGTATTTCGGTCGGAGAGGTGGGATTGTCGAGCACATTTACAGCGCGGCGACCTTCTTAGTCCTCAGGAGTAGCAACGCATCTACGTACAAACTCAGATAGACCTTCAGTCCTGTTTGAGATTGTATGTGGGGGTTCATAGGTTACAGTGATCATTTAACGTCTGGTGGCGTGCATCATGCTCGTTTGCTACTGTTCACATTACAAGTACGAAGACATAATAGAAATCTAAGTTAAACATTTAAATCTTATGCCTGCCAAGTTATGGTTTGAAGTTGGTACCATCTGTGTATCAGAAGCGTGTTGACTGCTACACGATGTAACAATCGTTGTAACAAATACTTATATAATAGGAATGTATTCTCCTGTACCCTGTCTAATAAGTTTTGTACAAGGGTCACTCAAAGTATTAGTTTCTCCATATGGTGCAACTGGTCGAGACTAGCTGGGTTCACAGTAGGTGGTACCAGCAAGTGTCAACAAAAGGAAAACTTTTTTAAGATTTTTTTATATGTATATATAAGTTTATATGTATATAAGTTTATATGTCCCTATATGGCAGTAAACTATAGATTGTTTCTTCAAACCGCATTATTTTATCTGACACATAAATGTTTTGTTGTAATCCAAAACTATTATATTTTACTGAGATATGAAGAAGAAGGGCATTTTACCCATTTGTATTCATTTTAGAACTAGATCTCTAGACCTAAGCACTATACCTCTTGGTGGAGGTGGAGCAGTTGTTGTGTTGTTCCTCAAGTCGAAAGCAGAATTGATAAAGTCATTAAAATTAGTTGTGAGGCCTTTCAGTGAGCTGAATGGGTTCGCCCCGGAGCGGGAGCCGCGCCGCCGGTACGACGTGCTGTTCACGTGGGATATACAAAGGCTTACTAGTTCTTCTTTTTCTGAAATCAGAGAAATTACAATTTATAGCAATGAGCACTTGAAATTTTTAGTGATAAAACTAACAGACATCGGTACTGAAACAGAAAACAATGATACATCAATATGCCCTATCCCTATTTCTGCTATATAGCAAATTCTGATTTGATGGTAGTGAGGTACATTTCGTTTTTCGAGGTTTCATCTTGATTTGCAGAAGCAACATATGTGTGATCAACATCAGACAGAACCCTGTTCTAGGTAGTGTAGGCCAAAGTTATCCATGAGTGACCACAGCCATTGCATCCCATCCAATCTAAAATAGTATCTATATAATAAAGAAGTACAGCAAGATAGTACCACATTCCATCTTGATTTTTTTATGTTGTGTCTCCAAGCCAAAACATAATATAACAGTACTTCTGTAAGAAGATATTTTTGATTGAATAAATAAAATTCAATATTTGTGGTCATTATTTTACACCATTTTATTTATATAATTGGTTACACATTTTCTCAAACAATCTAGTAATGAAATGAAATAAGGCCTCAAGTATTTAGAAAAATATTAAAGTTTTCAAAAGTTCCTTGGTTGTGTTAATGTTATTAAGTATGAACTACCTGTGCATTTGATCATTTATCAAGGAAAGGATTCTTCTGTATCTTGTCTACTTAACTTCACTTATTAAATATTATTTATTTACTATTCGTTTAAAAACAAAAGCTTGCTATTAAAAACATTTCTTGCTTTATTTCCAATCTACATAATTTTCAGGAGAATTACATAAGTATTGAACAAAATTAGGTATTGTTATTTCGGTTGAAAGCATGTTTGTCACTGACAGTCATAATCAAGTTTTATTATATTGTACATTATCTTACATGGAATACTCCATATAAACCGAGATACACTATCTGTTTATCCACAACGCTACAATAACTTTAAAAGCTAAAAGGGGAACTACAGAGCATGACTCAACAGGAATTGCTTTTGACATTTTATAGTTAATTCTTGGAAAATATAATAGAATGGTTTGATAATTCCTTCCGGTTTAATAATGAATTAAACCAATCATTTAGCATTATATGTAATTTCCCTTTTTGAGAAATTTATTTGATTCAATCAAATGTATCACACACTTCAGAAGCAAAAATATTGTTTTATCTGGGGGAATACCTTGCCTCACTTGTGTCTATAAATGTAAAGTGTCTCCTGATGAAACATTCAATTAGCTATCAAAACAATTAATTGTACAAAGAATTTAAAAGTAAACTTGCAATGTTCACATCAAGAAGCAAATATTTTTGAAGCAGAAGAATATAAGATGAAATGCATTAAGATTTAACTTTGATTTGTTTATGAATTTATGGATATGTAATAATAGCGAGCATCAAAACAAGCACATATAACTCAAACGTAAGTAGACTTACATTCATCAAGATATATGCCTTCATCAGGGATAACTTTTGGTATATATTTAGGCTCATAAAATCAGATTCAAATCGAGGTTA
>DWKL01000156.1:0-23210 GCA_018249415.1 Phareas burnsi | reverse complement strand
ACGGCTGTTTTAGATATATGTAATTATTTTAAAAATCCGGAACATTACAACAGAACAGGACAAAACATTTTATTATGTAAATAATATTAACATAAGAATTATTCATATCATTATCGTGAATACATTCCTTCATAATATCTGTCGTGTAAAGGAACCGTTCTAAGTAAAGCGCATAGTAAGGGGATTTTTTGTGTTCAAAGAGTACGAGCGAGCAGGCCACGTTATGTTATGTAGTCACTGCAGCCCATGAATACCCAAACAGGACTGAAGCACTGTGTGAGGTCGTATAGACTGCGGACTAAAACGGTCGCCTCGCTTGTATGACAACCGTATCTTCCCTACTAAAACAAGAATTGCTTCACGGCGGATTATAAAGGCGGTAGAACGTCCCCAGACGATAGTACTGCCATCTATCAAAATATCGCATAAAAAGATTCCAGTTGCATTATGATCATAAGTATATTTAGTTACATAACACGTGGCCCGTGATTTGGGGTGTATTATATGTGCACTTTATCATCATCAAGCCATTAATGTCCCACTGTTGGGTACGAGTGTCGGGCCATAGTCCACCACGCTGGCCAAGTGCGGATTTGTAGACTTCACACACGTTTAAGAACTTACAGACAACTTTTAGGTATGCAGGTCACGATGTTTTCCTTCACCGTTGAAGCTAGTGATAATTAATTTTTAATGCACATGCCTTCGAAAAACCAGAGGCGAGATTCGAACCCCGAACTCTGTGAGAGATCGGAATCTTATCAACTAGGCTATCACTGCTTACTGTGCACTTTATACACATGCGAATATTACAAGCTAATTATATTAATAGCACACTGAAATAGTTCTGATAATAACACTGATTATTAATGCACACAAGTTAAGCCATGGTTTACGAAAATGGCTCACACCTACCGGTTTTTTCCAACACTAATTGGAATATTGCAATTTTGTGTCACTTACAACTCACTTAATATTTTTTTAAGTTACGTTTCGTTAATACAATTGGATATTGTCTTCTCATGTACGGTAACTGATACCAGCGTTGCGCCTTTGCTGCCTTAAAGCCGCAGTGATTGGGTTGCTGTGTTCTGATTTGTAAGATGTGGTGAGGAACACAAATTTTTTGATAACATAGAATAGCAAAAGACCATGCAGTTTTAATCGTAAGTCATCACTGACGTCCATGGACGACGGATTATATTGAAAATTTTCCCAAGGTCGGCTACAGATGCGTTGCTAACCCTGAGGACTAAATTGAGACGTATTGTGTAAGTGTAGAGATAAACGGTAGATTCGTTCAATCAGAGCACAATAGCGTTTAACACTACTGCTATGAGACAACATTAAGTGGCGCTCGTGTCTCAAGACGCTCCACGTAAGCTTTTGCCACCTTTAAACCGTATATGAAGCGTGTATAGCACCGCGGCTTGCGTAGTTCGTAAACGATCTACAAAGTTAAGCAACGTCTGGTGCGATCGATAGTTAGGTGAACGCTAGTAGCTAAATTTCATGCGCGCTTCCATCCTTCAGAGGGCGCGTTCAGCTATCAGTCTCGGCTGGTATCATTGGATACCAGTCGTTAAAACTAGTCGGAAGCATTGTTTGAAAACATCCGCCACGGGTTGGCAACTAAACCGCGTATGTTTATCAATCCGCATTGGGGCAGCGTGGTTGAGTATGCTCCAGACTTCGCCTAGTTGAGGAGAGATGTGCCCAACAACGGGACATAATTGTTGAACCTTTCCATGACTTCGAAAAATCACGTACTTTAAAAATGAATTTTATACTAGCGGGCGTCAAGCGTTCCTACTTGAGCCCAAGTGGCTTGAGCGTAACACCACCAAAGTATGTCTAGACGCCTTTTCTATACCGTGGACATTAAGCACTATATGGAGTATATATCCTTTCACCATCACACATAAAATATACTCACACTCACATATTGACTTACATGGGATCTATATGTATTTTTTTATATTGAAGTAACAAACGAGCATGCGACTTACATGATGGTAAGTGGTCAGTGCCACCCATGGACATCCTTAATAGGATTGGAGTTATATCGGAGGTCGAGTCTTGCCCCTACTATGCTTTAGTTTGAAGGGTATGGAAAGCAAAGGCGCAAGGGTTTCCAATTTAGTCCTCAGGGAGACCAACGCAGATGTGTTGGCTACAGATGTAGCCAAGACAACATTCCAATCCTATTTAGGGTTGGTTACAGATGTCCATGGTGATGACCACTTACCAGTAATCGGACTGAATGCTCGTTTGCTACTTTCACGCTATAAAAAAGCGTATAGTTCCATTTCTAAATGTTTGGGTTCGTAGTGATGCGGGGCGCGGGCGCGGGCAAGCGCGGTGCGGAGGAGGGCGCAGCGTTGGCCCCGCGGCCGCCGCCACCGCGCGTCGCGACCATCAGCCACGCCACCAACTACCACGAGAAGACCACGCTGCTCAGCTCCGACGACGAATTTCAGTGAATCGCATTAACCGGCGTTAAGAAGATAACCATGTCATAATCTGCGAAGCGTAAGTTCAACTGTGTGTGCAGCCATAGTCAGAATAATGTAGTGACAAAAGTTTTGTGCACATCCCGCAGTCTTTAAGTTAAAAGTCTATTCGATTTAAGTAACTCGATTAGAGTGAATCTCTAATTCCGTAACGATTTGAAAAAATATGTTTTTTTCCCATCACTAGTTTACTATTTGCACTGGTTTTGGACAACCGGTGTGTACTGGTTTTTGACAGCCGATTTATACTCTGTACTATACTTTTGGCGATCACTCACACAAATGCAAAGCTGAATATTACCCCTCGCAGGTTTACTGTGTGCTCGGGTATCCATAAATTAGTTACATTAAAAAATGTTCACTACTTGTCCTTGTAACAACAGCGATTTGTACCAGTTTTTTAGTTATGACGTCACGGTCACACATACATAGTTTAAAACTATTTTTATTGTATTAAATTATCTATACTTCAATTCGTTAAAAATAGATGTGACGTCACAAAATTCTGTTATTTTGTGGACACTTCTCTAAATGTGCCTATAACGTATGGATCGCCCCTTATTGCATATCAGCCCAAAACTACCATTGGCGTTATCTCGCAACTACAAGAAAGCGATGTTTGCCTAAACAATGCCCCTATTTAAAAATATATCAAATACAAGGCAGGATTTATAGCAGAAGAAATTTATAATCACAACATTCTATGCTGAAGATTTATTACCAAAACTGCCAAACAAAACGTTCGTAATAAATGAAACATTAAAAGCATTTTACGAAACGTTCATGTTGATGTTAAACCTAGTGGAGGCTAGGAATGCATAACGTCGTTAAGCCCAAATCCATACTTTGATAAAACTTGTACGAAAGTCGATCTCCTTGTTGCGAACGTTCTTGATTGAATGTGAAAAATATTGATAAAATCAAAGGAAATTATTGTAATAATGTTAGGTACTGTCCCTATATTTTTGTTTATGAATAGTTATATCGAAAACTAGCTCCACAGTAGAGATAATAATGTTCATTTAAAAGTTTGTTTCATAGCATAAGACCACTCGAATTTAAATGGAAGTAGTCTTAATATAAAAAAATGTCATTAATATTGGATTTTACGAAAATATATGACGTAGTGAAAACGGTGAAATGAAAATACCTTGCGAAAGTAGATATCGACAAGTAGAATTGTTTCCTTTTTGGTAAAAAATAACGTTTCTCAAATATGACCTTAATATGTCAAACCGATTTAGATATAAATACCTAAAAAGAGACGTATAAAAAGGTTGACTTTCTCGAGTTCATAATGAAATTTTAACCATGTTTACAAAAAGGTACCAAGATTTATCCGCTTTCAGATTAATAAGGAGTAATTGAAAACTTCAGTGCCGAAAGTATCCCATTAGGTAGGTAGGTACATCAGAAATAAAATTAAAAGTTTCCTCCTTTTTAAAGTCGTTAACTTAAGAATTTCGACGTATTATTAAGCGATACATAAATGTGTAACTACATACATATGAAAATGAAGACTTGCCATTCGTGAGTAGGGCGGTTGCAGCTTGTACTAGCTTCGAGAGCTATTTTACGACGACTCTGGCGCGATATTCCTAAGATTTGTATAGTTATGTAATATAAGAGATATTAGATAAATTACACACTATATTCTGTGTACAGGAAACTAATACCGTGCATAGAGATTTATATTATATTGCTGTTTAAATTATGTAACACGGCAATTTACGTATAACTTAATTTTGTATAACGCGAGTTATTATTTCATTTAACATTTAAACTTCTAACATTGTCTTAAATACTTTACGTTCTTATTGATGTATGTATGAAAATTATATTTCAATATTTAATGTATGTAATAGTTCTTCTGTAGATCGTACAAAATTATGGCAAACATATTGTGTAAATGTTAAACGTGCACTTCATGCTTTGCACAGCCTGGTCACTGCCTGAATAATTCCGATTGTACTATAAAATATCTGATTACTTAAGCCTTTAATCACATCACCATAGAGACTATAATCTATATGTAAGGGTAGCTCCAATCGATTACTACGTAGATATTTTTAGACTTCATAGTATAAAATTGGTAATGGACCATTTTCTTTCATAACTTTTGTATAGTTTATAGTGATTCAATAAAGTTTAAACGTCTCTATGAGGCTTGCTTTAATATGAAAAATAGCTTCGCCGTCCAATTTGATATTTTTATGCCTTTCCGTAAATACTGGTTTGTTCGTCGAGTGCACTAGCTAAATGCTCCATGCATCTTATTAAAGGGAATAATTACTGCTTCGAAATGTTCGTAATATTAGCGGCAGAAAAGGATGATGGAATTGGTTTTCGAAATCGTGTGTTTATAAGATATTTTTCTTAGTACAATGTTAATCTGGAATTAATATAACGAGGGATAGTGGCCATGTTCGATCCAGGTCTGCTATTCTAATGCATATTTTAATATCAAATTTTACCGTAACATTTTAAATTTTTGTATTGAAATTCCTTGCACTAATTTGACTTGCAAAAATAATTCTTAAATATGGTAAAATGTTTTAAAATAGGCAGACATTTTTGGCGGTTCAAAAATAGCGTAAGTCTCTACCAAAATTTCAGGTACCTGTTTCAGATATTTAAACCATAAGGCTGTATCTTAATATAATTTAAATGGAATGATTCAATTATTTAAGCATTTTTAGTTCGTAAACCATCTGTACCTATTAGATAAGAAATGAAATATAGAAACCAGAAAACTTGGATAATTATGTCTATTGTATCTATGTATATTCCAAAGGATGTGTACGTTTTACTTAATATTCTTACACATGTAAATGTAAATAACACAATTTAAGGATATTTTGTTATCATATATTATGTATCTAATGTTACTACAGTTAGTGAATTACTGCTTCTTCGTGTTGTTCTGTTGTTAGATAACTTATGTTATAGTAAAATTAATTCTCCTTTAATGTTTTATCGTCATGTAATGGTCAATTAAATTTTCATCTTAAGGCTTGATTCTGACAAAACTTTCTGAAATTTCGTCAGAAATTTGAAAGTCCCGGCAACGGTTTTTATTTAGTAAGTTAATTATCTAATACCGAGAAATAAATATCGTCTTGACATGCCTTGTCGACTTGCTAACGATTATAACCCTTTATAAACACAAATAAACGTTATGGAATCTTTGTTTTAAATTAACTAAATCAGATGCGGGTAAAGGAAAAATGTGTGGTGGTACTATAAATTATCTCGTACTTATTTTTTGGCGCCGCATTTCTTGTCTGAATCGAGCCTTATTTGACATTATAACGTCTCTTTTCGAATATAAGCAAAATTGTGAGCGTTAAATAGGCCAATATTTTGTAGAACTTTTCCGTTTTAACGTCTATATAAATAAAATTATTTTTGTAATGAAAATAGTAAGTGGATAGTCATCGAATGGATTTTGTCAGAACCATTGTTGAATGAAAATATAACTAATATAAAGTTAGATATATTAATTGAGATGTTCTAGCTACAAGTTTTTAAGAATATAAATACATCATAACATTGACGTAATTGGACTATTTGTTTTATTTTGTTTTTCAATCGTATACCTACCCCCGTATTAATAGTTCGGAGATTAAGAGATTGGAAAAACAAGTAATATTACGCCTATATTAATAGATCGGAGATTGCTAGAGTTTGGAATAATGAGTAACACTACCTCCGTATTAATAGTTTGGAGATTGAAAGAAATTGGAAAAACAAGTAATACTACCCCCGTATTAATAGTTCGGAGATTGCTAGAGTTTGGAAAACAAGAAAGCGGTCTTTCGATCCGCATCTATGTATCGAAAATTGGAACAAATGGTAAAAGGAACTAATTCTTACCATAAAACAATAAACTGTTAAAAAAGGACATAAGGTATTTATTGAGAAAATAATCTCCGACGTTAGTTAAAATTCAATTACTTACATGAGAAAAATGAAAAGTCAGACAGGTATTAAACTTTTATATTAAAAATATATACAGTTATAACCACAATTATTATATTCACAATTTGATCATACAATAACGTACTTGTTATTGCTTCCATATTAGTTTCCTTGTAACAAAATGTATGCCAGTCTAGAAATAAGTTCGTTTTAAAACGGAATTAACAACCAACAAACAAACATGTGCTCGCACTTAGCAACAATAATGTACAACCTTCTAAATCTGCTATTAACGAATTGTTTTATACATTTAACCACATTTTTATAAAAATGGACAAAAATAGTGCTCTTTAAACCTTTCATAAAATATTGTCACTTCTGACTTATGCCGTAATACGAATCAACTTCAACACTGTAGGTAGAGAAGGGCTTTTGCTAATCGTTAAATAGATGCTCAGTACAATCGAAATTTAACTAAAATACATTAATAAATTAAAACATAAAAATATTTCTTTGAAAAAACTTATTCACAACGTACAATATAATTGGTTTTAAATATAGTTTAGAATTAATATCGCTTTCGCATTGCGTGCAACACAAATATGTGTTACACGTCCTTACAACCTAGTTGTAACACAGCTGCAGTGGCAGCATTTCGTGGAAATAAAAAATCTAGACATCTACAATTGCCACCGCGCTAAAGGCATCTAAATCACAATATCTAATAAGGCTAAGCCCTAGCGAGAGAGTGAGAAAAAGAGATATGCAAAATTCACAACTTGTTATTATCCTAGAACATTGAAAGAGGTGAGTAGGTACACTATTGTAATGCAATGTGCACGAGACGTATGGGCGTAGCTTGAGTTACAACTTTTCATTAGATTTTCAGTTAATATTATCGCGGAAATTATACATTTTAATTACGTAACGGGTACTCACGATTTAATTGCCTAAATTTCGACCCAGTTGCATTGATCGTGGTCACAGCGAAACAGTTTCAACGTGACCACGATCCATACAGGTGGAACGAAATGTAGGCAAATTAAAATTACAAGTTTTTAAAATTTTTGTCGATTTTAAGAAAAAAAAATTACGACTCGTATGGCATATCAGTGATATCGGTCTCATACGCAGAGGTTTCCGGGTACGATTCTCGGCCAAGCAGATTTCTAAATGATTAATTTAGATTTCTGTTCTGGGTGTGGGTGTTTTTACACTCGTCTTGTATGTGTCCATGGCACCCACGTCATAGGGAATCCTAGTGTAAAGTTATGAACATTATAACAAAAAACAATCAAAGTTTTTGTCGATTTAAATGTAGTCAATCGATATGATTAATCTACATGTTTACAAAAAAATAATACGTCTCGAATTGATGCAAGTATTCCTGTCTTTTTATCTTTAAAATATATATGTTCGATGTTTTGAACATTTAAATACGATTATACAATTATGTACGATTGAACAATTGTGTATGTTGCGATGCGTTTAGAAATGTAGCATGCAATTTGAATATTGAATACACAAGACCTATTTTACTGAAGGTTAATATGATGTTTCAACAGCTTTCAATTGATATGATAAAAAAGAAATTTTATAAATAGAGATTTTAATTGCTATACATTGCTAAGTAGGTAGGTACATAAAGCTACGCCCATACTAACATAAGAACGTAATGTGAACGGACTAAATTTACAATTTGAGCAAATATAGACAATTTGTTGCATTGGTGAATTATTTTGATATATAAAATCGTTGCACTAAGTGATATTCGTACTCACTTACACCGACATAACACAAGCAATGGGCCACTGTTGCCCGCATTCGCCGTTACAATTCACAAGGCATTGAGCCATCAGTATAAATATTTATGCCTAGAACTACAGAGAAAGAATTAGTGAAAAGTTTGGAAATATTCTAAGAATAGATTTAGTAAAACGGAAGGCATAATCAGATTACTGAGTAAGATTTACACAGAGGCGACTTCCTTCCTTCCTTATTTCATTTGTGGATCGCAGAACTATAGTTCGTCCGGGGACTATCGTCGCCCCACGATCCGTCATGAAATAACTCTTGTGTTTTGGTTGGAGAGATGCCGTTTCCAGGAACACTTATAGTGAGGCGATAATCTTAATTTTCAGGAGTATCACATCTACGAACGCAGGTTCGACCTCAAATAGGACTTTAGATCTGTTTGAAGTCCGATGTGGGTATCTATGAGCTGCAGTGCTATCAGGTGCTCTGCACGCTCGTTCGCTTCTCTTCCTACATAAGAAAAAATATTACGAAATTTAAACTTCTCTCTTTAGAGTGAAAACATTGATCTTTGTAAGATGAACACAAGAAAATATATATACAAAATTTTGTTCATATAGTCTCAGTTTCAGAATTCCTACATAAATAAGTATTGATACGATTCGCCAAACTCAGTAATTCAATAATGCCTTAAGACAATTCAGTGTTGGAATATATACGAATAGAATTTGTACAATTTTGTACAACCCTAACTTGTCGCCAACTTTTTTAACAAATCAATGGACTCAATTGAGTCGACTACTTTATGCAAAATAGTAAAAAGTTATAATCACGTCATGGACCAATTGATTTATTGACTCGTATTCAAAAATCTACACACTATGAATAAAACAAACATTCAACAATTTAGGACAAAAAAGGGACAACAAAGATTTGATGATGGTAGAAACTTTAGTGGTTTCACTCCGGAGACACCAAAATAACTTCTGTGTGTCTTATATCGGGAGCGTTAAACGTTACTATTCTTGGTTGAGGATTGTGCTAAGGGAAATACACTTACACTAAGCGTTCCAACTTAGTCCTCAGGGGTAGTACACTTAGGAAGAACTTCATTTGGAATCGGTAATAAATGTCCATCCTTACCAGGTGAGTTGCATGGTCGTTCGCTGCTTCTATGCCAAAAAACCCCGAACTTCATTAAGTTTCACAAATCACTTAGTCCACGACGATTTCAGTGCTTACATTAGTTGCAGTTATATTAGTTATAGTACAGGATAGTACAGGACGAGAAAAACCTTGCAAATAAATGACGTGTGGTGCATGCCATCAAATTACATATGCAGTGATTATATTATGTATCGATATGCAGCCTCGTAGCTGAGGCCATGAGCGTCGAAAACTTTATAGCCCGCGCCAATTTTCATGGCCGTTCGCATTTAGAGCGTTCGGTTGCGCGGAACGTATATGCTGTCAATGAGCTGAGGGTGGTGACATGGAGCATCCTCTAATAACATAATATGGAGGGTGTATAACTTGTTTCAAGTAATGATAGCCTAGTGGTTATGATTCCGGTCTATCACACTGGGGGTCCGAGGTTTGCGCCCCGCACGCACCTCTGATTTTTCTGAGTTATGTGCATATTAGAAATTAATTATCACTCGCTTCAACGGCGAAGGAAAACATCGTGAGGAAACCTGTATGCCTGAGAGTTTCTTTAAAGTTCTTGAAGGTGTGTGAACTCTATCAATCCACACTAGGCCAGCTATAAGCTAAACCTCATTCTGTGAGGAGACCCGGTACCTAGTAGTGCGACATTCATTTGTTGATGATAACTTGTCTCAATAAAAAGTGCAACCCAAAATAGCGGAATGTTTGCTCTTTTCGCTTCTTATTCGCTCTATATGTGTGAGCGAGGTCACGTTACGGATTACATTTATTATTCAGACAAGTCACGTGCAAATTCAAAAACACAATGTTCAGAACAGCCATAAAGTTTGGCGTGGACTATACCTACTTATTACGTAAGATCTCTTAGGTTCTGTCGTAATTATGTTCAAGTAGGCATAAACCCATTTTCACTTTATATAAACCTCAAATTAGCTTTGCTACGAGTGCGTCCCGCGCGGCCTACATCCCTGGCAACCGTATCTGCGGCAAACCCCCAGCTACCACCCTGCCACCAAATGCTTCAAAAACCTCATCACTGTCAAAGCGAGGGTTTTCTTTTCCCGACTCATTCATTCACTTCACGTAAAGTAGAAAAATTCAACTACCTATCCATTATCTGAACCAGCCAGATGATATCTTATGCGTTTAATAGAATCCCTTATCAATATATCTCAGATTTCTCAATGCACTTAAATTGCCATTTCCTTAAGTAATATATATATATAAACTACAATAAATTTCTTCTCTTTTGGTATCGTAGCTTGTACTTTCGCTTCCATAATTCTTTTTTAACAATAACATTTAAATAACTATATTGTAGGTATGCATTTGCAATATACCTACACTTATTGTAGAGAAGGTCGAAGAATACTATTCATTATATATCTTAGAAGTGGGCCTTTTATTTTATTTGATAGTTTTATCAGTAGATGTACCTGTCGCTTATCACTGGTTTGTTTTGTTGTTTTCAAAACAATTACAGCACGAGTCAATATGAGGTATTATACTCTAATTAATATAAACTTAAATAGTCCAACATGCTTCTCGTTTGTATCATTGAAACGACAATGTTTCATTGTATAGGCATGTGTTACTAGTTTATAATTAAATACTTAGTATTTATGTTAATATATGTAGCTAGCACGGCTAGCGTGACACTTTCGTTGTTTAAAAAGTACATAAGCTTAAAAGCTACAAACCAACATCGGTAATGTTTGGGTACAAAATTACGGCACTACGGATTTATGCTCATCTGATCCCTTGTAAATATACATTTTGTATGATGTGGAATGAAACAAATGATTTTGTTTTTGGTTCGAACAGTTGCAAAACGTGCAGGCCACTTGACGTTAAGTGGTCACTGTAGCCCATGGACACCGACATTTAATCTTAAACAAAACTGAAGTTTTATCTAAGGTCGTACGTAGATGTGTCACTATTCTCGAAGACTAAGATGGTCGCCGTAACTGTGACCGGCAACGGCACTTCTGCAACCGAAGCATGACAACTGCTTCACGGCGGATTGTGAGGGCGGCGGTGGTACGTCATGGACGAACTAGTTCTACCACCTATCATGATTGTTGTATTGTAATCCATAAAATTATAAAAACAGTTGAATTAAGAACCTCCCTCCGCCTTGTATGAAGTCACACCTACACTTGGTAGCAATCTTCTATCTATCTATACAAATGATAATAATATAATTATGTGTTTATAATTTCAAATTAAATGCCGTTTTCTATACACAATACTTCTTTTTATGATACAATTTCGGGTTCGGCTTTCTTAAATGTTATAAATTCGAGTTATTTATTGAGAAATGCACGAAAAAAATGCTACGTAGGCGTAGCGTAAGTGCTACGCGCTACGGCTACGATTTAACACCTTTCTCTGTTCGAATGTTTCAAATCTCTACATTAAAATATTGGTCAAACACAGGGATCAGAAGAGCAGAAATCTAGTAGTGGAAATTAAATTATGCATTTAACGTCATAATTATCACTTCACACACTCACGTATCATATGGTAATTGATAGCAACATAAAGCGTTTGCACAGGAATCAGCTGAACACGAAATATAAGAAAAATGCATGCTAGATCGGTCACTTCGAACCTCGTTTTGTTCGCAAAATCAAAAATGTGTTCAAGAAAATTTTGTTCATTTTTCAGCAATAGAATTGGTTCTCGTGTTTAAAATGTTTTCACAAACTCAGTTATTATCGTATGTATTCCGTGTTGCGCGTTATAATGTACGCCACTTTATTTTTAAGAACCTATGATTGTAACTTATCGTTGCTCATAAATGCACATGCATGTCGCCTTGCTAATAATATCACAAACTTGCATTCGAGTCTTAATAAATAGGTGTTATATTTTAGTCTTTATTTACTCGATTTCCGCGATCCGCAACACAAATCGAGCTAACGTATTAAAGCTATAAAACTATTATAATTAATCTGTTCGTTAGTAACTCGATCTAGCACGAATCATGCTCGTAACCGTGTAGAGAACCGAATCGCTGGTACGTCGCGTCAGGTGCGTTTAATATTGTGCGGACAGTAGTGGGCGGATGGTGGACGTGGGCCGGTTGCCTGCTACGAGCACCGCTGCAATGCGCGTGACCTGTGAAACAAAGCATTATTTAAATAAGAGACTTCTGATCGCGAGGTTGTTGCTAAATTTAAAAAAAAATGACCTCGTGACCATATGACAGACCATACTTCAGAGAGGTCAAGCTGTAACTGTGGTTCTACTTCGCCGATCTTGTACAAAGTTATAGCAGTATTTAAGTCTGACTGCATACATTTAAAATGTACAATGTTTATGTAAATATATTAAACAAATTTTGAGTGCTTCTCGAAAAAAACACAAACAAAAATTTGTTTTGTGTTTAGAAACCACTGGATAGTAGATATGACAATTTTTTCTTTTTTTTTATGTCTGCCGAATAGCAAACGAGCGTGCACGCCACCTGACGTTAAATGGTCACCGCACCCCTGGACATCCACATTTAATCTCAAATAAAACTGAAGCTTTATCCGAATTCGTAGGTAGATGCGTCACTACTCTTGAGGACTAAGATGGTCACCTCGCTGTAAGTATCCCCGGCAACCATAAAATCACATCTATCTTCTTTATTGGTGCGATTGTATATACATCTTTATCCATACTAATGTTATAAATGTGAAAGTAACTCTTGTATTTAGTCTACCATTCACTATGACTTGTAAAATATAACAAAATTCATAAATGACACAACTCTTTGTAGTCCCAGTGTGCCCCTATTTCTGGCGTGTAGCAGCGGTTTTTCCACCAAGGTGCAGCAAGACCACTGTCATTAAGAATAGGTGCAGCGATACCGATCCTGTAGTCAAACTATAACTAGTGTCAAACAAAAAATATAATCCAAAATGACGACATTTCCGTTTGCTTCCCGCGTTCTCTAAACGTTAGCGAGATAAAAATATGCAAGCCGCCATTTTGGATTACATTATCTATTGAACCATCTGAATACGTACCTAAAGTAAAAACACATTTTCTTCAAACATTTATATGCAAACCGAACACAATTTTATAAAGTAAAAACAATTCCTTATTTACTCTACTCGCGAAGCTTACCTCACGTCTAATTAAAAATCCGCTACAAAGTTGGGAGCTTTGAAACTTGAAGTTTTAATGCGTTTAATTACATCATTAGTGATTACGAGATTCCCCCGGGGCTTCATATGGATGCTTGCGTGGGCTTTTTAATTTTCATGCAGGGGACCTTGTAGTTTTGGGAATAAAGTGGCTTATATTACTCCGGTACAATTGTTTTTTTTTATGTGAGAAGAGTAGCAAACGAGCATGCTGGCCACCTGATGTTAAGTGGCCACTGCAGTCCATGGACACCTACATCTAACCTCAAACAGGACTGAAGTCCTATCTGAGGTCGTAATCTCCAACCGAAATACAAGAATTGTTTTACGATGGTGATGTTCCCCCCCAGAGGTACAGTTCTAATAGCTATTAACACATAATTTTCACAACTAGCTCCTCTGTGTGGGCTTATGTGTATATTGTCTCTATGAATGGGTTTTTGTTTGTATGTATAGTTTTTTTCCTATAATCTACAATGTTTTATCACAAATTCTTTATATTTTGGTATAGACATATGAGCATGTGAACTTAGTGTAAAGTGGTCACTGCAGCCCATGGACACCTACATTTAACCTTAAACTGAAGTTCTGTCTGAGGTCGTACATAGATGCGTCACTACTCGTGAGGACTAAGATGGTCGCCTCGCTGTAAGTCTGTTACATACTCTTTAATTTAATTCTGTATAAAATAAGCTTATTAATGAAATTAAGCTGAGTTTCACATGTAAATCTCTAATCTTTTTGCTATAACGACAATAACAATACGATATAAGTATACACAAACACACATACACGCAGAACTATGAGTACTTACCCACACTAAACCATAAGATAATGTTATCATACAGCTACGCTCAGTGAATTTTTTATAAAATTATAAATAAAATTATCATTTAAAAAACCCATGATAATAATAACAAAATGTCTGAACGCCACCCATATTTGTTTGATAACAGACGAATAAACATCGGTTATATCAACAATATGTGTAACAGATACACAGATGTAATATGCAGTCACAAACAGCCCATGGATATCTATGACCAATTTAATATAGATACCTAAATTCTACACGAGATTGGCCCCTGAGCGCTGAGTTGGAAGCAGTGTACCCCGATGCACCGCTAACGACGCTCTTCAAAAACGAAGCGAAAATAGACGTAGCGGGGGTACTTCAGGACTTGAAGCCAACGGAAACGCTCGTACCACCAAATTTAAATAAATAAAATAAATAAATAACGCTCTCCACACTCACAGTTCCACTCTAAGAATCCGTTTGAGAGTCACGCCATATACAGCCACGTCATATACTGAGATAAGTACACAAACACCTGGGTGTTCTGAGGATCTCGATACTGAACAGAATTTTAAAATCGTCATATAGACGTCTGCTTGGCCGGGGATCGAACCCGGAACCATTTGCGGGGCAGACCCAAGCAATAATTTATTTTATTATACTTTTCACTTTGTATAAATAGGCATATATTTTATTATCAAAGTCATCCTTACGCTATGGATTCGCATATATACTGACCTAAATTGAACCCAGAAATGATCTTGACACTTGTGTATATTATCCCGTACTCTCGCCCATAGGCGTAGCTAGAATTTTCAAAATTTTCCAAAATTTACCAATATTATGAACTAAGTGAGCTCCCGCTTATTAACTGACCCGGAAAAGTTTTTTTTTTGTCTGAAGAGTAGCAATCGATCGTGCAGTCCACCTGATGTTAAGTGGTCATTGCAGCCTATGGACACCCACAGGAGTGAAGCTCCATTTGAAGTCGTACGTAGACGCGTAACTACTCCTGAGGTAGTCCTCAGGAGTAGTTACGAGTAGTTACGTTACGAGGGGATCGTCTTAGTAGACGATCCCCTTGTTTGTAACCGTGTCCCCGACACCTACACCTCTCCAATCGAAACACAATAATTGTTTCACGGTGGATTACGAACTCGTCGGTGGTAACTCCCCGGACGAAATATAATGTCACCATATATCATCAACCCAATAATGTCCCACGTTGGGCACGGGTCTCTTCTCCAAGTTAAACTTTGTGAACTATATTTCTAAAACTTATTAAATGGATACGACCGGATATCCGTCCTAGACCAGGGATTTGTGTACCTTTCTCTATTTACAACCTTACTCTACTACTTATGTTTAGACAATATTACAGTGGTTGCTGGTGCAGTCCAGCAGCAAGATATACAGAGCGGATTACACTCGTTTTCTACTCTCCATTTTAACAAAAGCGCTATTAAACTCAGTACCACAATTGAATTGTTATTTAGATCGTGAACAACAATGGCAAGAATTCAAAGAATTTTAATCTCGAGGTCGCTATTGTATCGTATAAAGGAACGCAATTTATTTAGTACTGCAAAATCTGTGTAGGCAGTATTGTCTGTCTGTAACGAGTAACAAAAAATACAAGTTTAAAAACTAGAAAAGTAATCCAACACAAACAGCATGCAAAGTTATCCGAGCGAAACTTTTGTTATCATAAAATGGATATAAGATATTTATAAACATGGCTTGAATTTATTATAAAGTTTACAACATTGCAAAATAACAGTAACGCAATCCATTGAAGTTACATTTTATAAGCATTTTATAAGCAATACAATTATTGACTACGTCACATTTAAATGTCCTAGCTTCGTACCAGAACACAGTAGCGCTTCACACCGTGAATCCATTACCATCCCACTGCCGGATATGGGTCTCCTCAAACTTAGAAGGGTCAGGCCATCGTCCACCACGTGGGCAAAGTACGTTTAGTAAACTTCAACACCTTCCAGAATTTTACAGAGACCTCTCAAGTATATTTAGTCACCATATTTTTTTCACCGTTAAAACAAGTGATAATTAATTTCTAATACGCACATAACTTCGAAAAATGCAAGGTGCGTGCATGGTTCACACCACGAGCCACCGTGGATGATGAGATGAGAAAAAATGAGAGGCTTGTCATTAGGCTACCACCGTTTATCATTACGCTTAATACTGATGTTATACAGCATAATAGGCGTGGTGGTGGTGTGGCCGCGGTCGAACCACGAAGTATTCTACTACCTTCATAAGATACTTCCTAAATATACATATATGAAGCACTTTATTTCGTAGACCGTAACCGATCAACGAAGTAAAGCAACATAAGGCGCGGTCAGGAGTTGGATGGATGACCGCTAATAGCAAAATTTTATACACGCTTCCGTGCTTCAGAGGGAATATTAAGCTGTTAGCCCCGGTTGTTATCATTGGGTAGCTGTCGTTAAACCTTGTCGGAGGTTCTTAGCGGTTTGATCCGACAAGATCCAACGCAGGTTGGCCACTAACCCACATCTCCGCCAACCAGCATTGGAGCAGCGTGGTGGAGTATGTTCCAGACCTCCCCTAGTTGTAGAGACCCGTACCTAGCAGTGAAATATAGAAAGGATTGCAGCCACACACACACACATACACACTTATGTATATATATAAATGTACTTAATGAAGATTGTATGCTGTACAGTTAACACTTACCCATCACGGAATACTTATCGTGCATATAACTCTAGCCAAAAAACGCAATGTGCCTTAGCCCTACGTCAAGATGTAAAACGTACAGTGGCGGATTTACACACTTCCCAAATATAGGCTGTTAAAATTTTCCCGGCCTTACTTGTAAAATTGTCAGCTACAAGCTTATTACACAATCCCACAATTTGATTGAAGTTTCAATCAAATTGTGAGATTGTGTAATAATCTTGTAGCATATATGTGCAGTTGCACAAGACATATTTTTTGGGTATATTTCTGTAATTATTGTAAATTTTGGATATGCTTCTATTAAAAAGAAAATCTTCCCGCCCCTAAAATCTCCCGCCCTAGGCTCAAACCAACTCGGGTGCTGGTAAATCCGCCACCGATTCCGTGTCTTACCGTTTTATGATAATAAAAATTCCACAAAATAAAAACTAAACACAAAAACAAAAAACAAAACATTTTAACCTTTGACTTCGGTCAGGGTGTAAGATGGCAAAGCAGCTGATGGTGTGACATAATCACATGGACTCGGGGTCCCATTCCAGGGTGTGTATCGTCCACGAACAGCCTCCTCTATTGTACAGAAAATAAAAAAGCCATGCAATTAAAAGAATAATGTTAAAAATAATGACATAATGGTACTGAAAAAGAGAAAGTTACAAAGTGTAAATTATTGTTATAAAGTGAGAGAAATAAAATTAAGTTGTACATTTTTATATTTGACTAGTATTCTCAAATAACTGTTTAAATTAATGTTAAGTTAAAAAATAATATAAGAAAATGTGTTAGTAAATTAATGTTCTGAAAAAATGAAATTATTAATAAAACCAAATATTAAAATTTTTATGAATATTGTATAATACACCAGTTCTTTTACGTGATTTGTTTAACTGTCCAATACACTACGTAATAAATTTCATTTTATAGACGTGACAAAATTATCTATATTCTTAATATATATTGGTCATAAAACAAATATTTTTAAATACACATTTAAACCCAAATCTATTGAAATATTTTCTTTTTACAAACTAAGTATCTAATTAATCAATCAATAATCTATGTCAATTTTTTTTTTATGTTTGAATAGAAGCAAACGAGCGTGCAGGTCATCTGATGTTAAGTGGTCACTGCAGCCCAAGGACACCCACATGTAACCTCAAACAAAAACGAAGTTTTATCTGAGGTTGCACGTAAGTGCGTCATCACTCCTGAGGACTAAGATGGTCGCCTCATTGTAAGTGTGCCCGGCAACCGTACCTGTTCAACCGAAACAAACTGCTTCATGGCGGATTATCATGATGGCGGTGGTTCCTCCCCGGACAAACTATAGTTCTACCACCTATTAAGTTTCATCATACTCACGTCATTGATCTACACATCTATAAACATCATAGACAAGTAAATAGAATTGATCTTTGCGTATATTTTAATCCGCGTGGCCATTGCTAAACCCACGTGGAAATTTAAATACAGAAGATGTACGTAAATTATACAATATACAGACCATTAAAAATGTTTAAAAAAACCGGAGTAATTCTTGAAAACTTCTTAATATCTCTACCTTCTTTAGTCTATATTAAAAAAAATATTATAAACCGATCCTTAAATATTGGGTCTTCATAGTGTATCGATTCGAACGCTCATTAGCGTCGACAAGGTCTATGAGCTCTTTGAGTCGCCATTTCTGTGTTTCGACAGATTGAAGGAGATAACTTTTCTGCAAGGCCGAAACCCATAGATGTATCGTATAAGGAAAATAAAATAAGTTAAATGGTACTCGTGCTAGCCTCAAATATAACCTCATGGAAAAGTCTGCACCAAAACGACTGTGGGATGCTTTAATTGCCAAGATTTAGAATTATTTAGAATTATTAATATATATTGAGAACGATTGTGAAAAGCCTTAAAGGCCGGTACTTATCATCACTATTTTTATTGTCTCGTATCATCAGTTCAACAACTGAGACGGAGCGTAAATGATTACTTTATAATTTAATTTATCTTAGATCATTGTATTGTATCTCCATGGGAAATGGAAGCGAGACTTAAGACTGAACTGTAAAGCCTTACCATAATATCCCGTCACAATCAATTTAACCGTTTCCAGGTTTAGCCCATAGAAATATGAGACAAAAATCTAAGGAACACATTTTAATTCTTTGATATCGTCCAAATACGCATACGCGTCACAAAATTATAGTTATTTTGAAAACACACTTTTCTTTATTTATTTTTAAACATAAAAACAAAGTAAGTATATAGTGATGTGACAAAAAGCTTGTGGTTTTCAAAGTAAAAAAATATAAAAAATATGTATAGACAATTGATAGAAATTGCAACAATTACTTGGTTACTTCAAGTGAAGGCCAGTTGCGATCAATAGCTTTAAGTGAAAAGCTTACATCGTGTCTTGTGCTAATAATTTCGAAATTTTTAATCTTACATTTCACTTCGTTTTGCTGCAATTACCGCACCGCTGTTTAGCGGCTGGAATAAAAAATGATATAATCATTAGTGAGTGATAAAACAATGTTTTTTATAACATAGACATAACAAACGACCGTGCAATCCATTTGATGGTAGGTGTTCAATGCAGAGCCGATCTAAGGGGGCCAAGCCGGGCAATTGCCCAAAGCGGAAAAATTTGGGGCGGCAAATTTGATGTGGTTGCGCGAAAAGAAAAATCTTATAAAAACTATAGTGCTCAGTCTTGCAGGTAAAACAGTTAAGTCGTTAAAGGTTAAATTGGTTCTCATGAACTTGAAACATGAAAGATGCTCATGACTTGTAAGGTATTATTGTAATAGGTGGCAAAGATTATTTTTGCCCGAAGCGGCCAAATTGCTATATCGGGCCTGGTTCAATGCAGCCCCTCCCATATGTGATGATCTCCAAATAGGATTGAAGTCCTATCTGAGGCTGACCACAGATGCGTTACTAACCCTGAAGGCCACTTAGAATGTTTTGTGTAACTGCCTCGCCTTTACCCTTCAGACTAGAACACAGCATCGTTTACCACTGCTGTTATATAACAGAAATTGGTGCGACGGTGGTGCCTCCACGAAACCACAAACGGTTCTACCTCTAAACAAGATATGATCAGACACGAAAAATAAAGGAAATTTCGTTATAACAAACGAAACCACAAAATGATTATTTGCTAAAATAAACGAGAAGGTAACAAAAAGGCTTCTGAAATATTCGCGGGTGACGGTTTTCCGTTTTTTGTATAAAAAATATTATATTATAAATGGTATATATTATTATTCAACTTACGCAAGTAAGCTATGTTTTATGTAACGAAACCTAAGTACCTACATAACAAATTTCGGACACAAATGTACTGGTCATACAACGACCGCGCCGATTTTAATGTCCTTTAAAACTTTACGAATTTGACTTTGCACGACACGACGCTTGCGTGACATTTTTCTGTAAAAAAATGATACTTACCTAAACAAAAACCGTATTTTCGCTTAGCATGCACCTAACGTAAATAAAGAATAGTCAAAATTAATTGAACATATAAAGTATGATAACATATGATAAAGAAATTAATATTGACGTGTCAGTCGTATACCTATTCCGAAATAATTAAATAAATTAACACTTTAGAGCGTTGAAGTACTTACGCGTGTTGCGGAACCATATGACGGGCAGTAATAAAAATATTAATTAAATAGTTTTTATTAATGACCCAACACGCTGAAGTAAATTTAAGAGCATAATACTGTTAGAACCTACTTATTACTATTATGCGTGCTTCACTTTCTTCCAAAACCTCTGCTGACGAATGTTTATAGGACGCGGGCGTGCTTTCGTGTTGAGGCGTGTTTGAAGCGTACGATACGCAACAAACACTTCTTAATTTGACGGAACCGCAAGTAAAGCTCTTAATTAAAAAACGATTGCGTACACAATACACAAGGCCACAAAACCGATTGTCCGAAGCCACATTGGCGTAACAGTGTTTATTCCAATTGAATTGAGCACTGTTCCCAGGTATACCTTAAATTCGTACGAATCCGTCGTGTAACATACACCTCGATTCAGGTCTCCCCATACTTATCGACAAAAAATCGGCTTGACCCAATCAAAAAAGTCTTATAATTACGTCATAACTTTGTTTACACGCTTAAAAATATATGTTTAATTTTTCATATTGTACGTAAACACTTATATACATATACTTAAATCTAATTAAATATACAATTAAGTGCGAAGAATACACTGGTATACTTTCTTCAAACTACTACGTACTTTCTTCGGACATTACCGGCCGTCATCGGCCGATATTGCTCGAATTCGGCCTATAACGGATTAAGGTGTCGCTACTTATATGACCGTGGAAGCGACCGAAACCGGTAAAAATCTTTATATGAATGTTAAATGACGTCGTTCGCTTCGACTCGAAGCGGTTGGCGCAAGGTGATGCTTATATCGTCGTCTACATTTTTCTATCGCTGTTTCTGAGCGGATCAAGCCGATTCCCTAGTGATAAGTATACCGTTTAGCGACTGCCGAATTCATCACTCCCTCTTCTGTCAATATCGTAGAATGCGACTAAGGCATTCAAGGCGATTGACAACAGCATCTCCCAGCGAGGTTATTCATGATCAGTCGTAAAACGTTGTAAAAGTCGCGAGACGTTTTGCGAAAAAGACATTTTGCGAAAGAGATATTCTGCTAAAGGGATGTTTTAGGAAAGATACATTTTGTGAAAACTTTGTATTGTGAAAGAGACATTTCACGAAATAGACGTTTTGTATCTATTTTACATTTTGCGACTGATTCACTATTACTACGGTCACAGCACAGTCAAGTGAGTTCACCACGGCTCCATCTAGGGGCGGCGTAAAGGCTAACGGAAGGATGGTAATATGAGGAGACCCTTCGATCGCGAGCCACTAGTGAAGTGGCGCGTGACGGTGTTCGCGGCTATCGGTCACCTGTGCGGCGCACGGTGCGGCGAGCCGGGCGGCGAGGTGGCGGGCGACAGCGCGGGCGTCGCGGGCGCGGACGCGGCGCGCCGCCGCGAGTACTCCGTGCCGCCCACCGCCAGCGCCGTGCCGCCGCCCACCGGGTCCGTGATGCGCGTCACGCACAGCCCGGACGCCGAGCGCGTAGGCCGCGACGGCGCTGCAAGTTCACACCTCACCATCCACATCAACCAACACCATGCCCAATGCGTATTTTTATAGCATGGTAGCAATACATGACTACGGAGTCCAGCTAAACGTAAGTGGCCACCGATGCCCATGGACAACTGTAGGCAATCCTAAATATTTGTTTGAAGAGCAGCAAGTGAATGTGCAAGCCACTTGATGTGAAGTGGTCACTGTAATCCACGGACACTCAAATCTAACCTCAAACAAGACTGAAGTACTGTATGAGGTCGTACGTAC
The DNA here is from genome assembly GCA_018249415.1 of Phareas burnsi. Lineage (NCBI taxonomy): Eukaryota > Metazoa > Arthropoda > Insecta > Lepidoptera > Hesperiidae > Phareas > Phareas burnsi. The sequence goes on along the minus strand of DWKL01000156.1, from coordinate 778 downwards.
TCCTATGGGGAGTTCGACTTACACCTATGGGGAGTTCGACTTACTCCTATGGGGTAGCAACGTAGCTATTATCGACCTCTAGTAGTACATCAATCCTATATACGTTTAATTACATGATAGCCCATGGGCGGCAGTGACCACTTACCATAAGATTAATTACAAGTTCGTTTGCTATTTGTGTGCTATATAAATAAACCTAACAATTTCTCTATGTCCTAGCCTATCAATTGATTTTCAGCATGGAATAATAAGTATGAGATCATTGTCATTGTATGGGTCAATTATTTCGAAATGACAGACACACATTTTTATTTCCTTAATGTGTCTATCCAGTCTAACAAACGTAGTTGGTTAGCGATATGGACTATGCCTATGGATTCATACTTGGAGAATATAATTGTGTGTATAGAAACGCCTTAATGTGTCTCCAAAATCATCAACCAACTAGGAACAAATGGACGTGGGATCTACTAATAAATTAACGAAAAACATCCTAGGAAAAATAACTTCGCAGATTGGACATCTATTGTTTAACAACGCAATAGTTTTCGGCAACTCGATATGCAACAGTAAATAATAATTATATTATATTACATATAGGTAAAAAAAAGATTTTAATTTAAACACTATTATTTTAAACATTGCATAGTACACCACGCTGATCAAGTGCAGATTGGTAGATTTCACACACCTTCGATAACTTTACAGAGAATTCTCAGATGTGTAGTTTTGCTCACGATGTTTTCCTTTACCGTGGAAGGGTTCCTTCATCGGAAGT
>DWKL01000155.1:0-23213 GCA_018249415.1 Phareas burnsi | reverse complement strand
GGGTGTCCATGGACTGCGGTGACCACTTAACATCAGGTAGCCTGCATGCTCGTTTGCTACTTTACAAACATAAAAAAAATAATAATAACGCCAATATTTTTCGGGATCTCACCTCTTATAGATTGCATGGCAGGCACCGTGGTCACAGCGAGCAAGACCATAGAACATAGCAAGTTTCGTTTGCATTCCGCTCCGCATTCGATGTTCGATGGAGACTCCATTTTTAACGACATCATAGATTTAATAAATGGTTGTTCCATCTGAAATTATTTTTTTTTTCTATGTTAGAAAATTAGCAACAAGTGTGTAGGTCACCTGATGTTAATTGTCCACTGCAGCCCATGGACCCCTACATCTAACATCAAACGAGGTTGCAACCCTGCTTGAGGTCATACGTAGATGCGTCATTACTCCTGAGGACTAAGACTGTCACCTCGCTGTAAGTGTACCCAACAATCGCACCTCTGTACCATCAGCTAAAATATATTGCTTCACAATGGATTGTGAGGCCAGCTGTGATATCAAACTACTGATTCCTGTTGGTCTATTGGTTCGACTGTGTGGTGTAGGATGAGAAAAGCACCATTGGCATAATAAAGGGAGTGCTCACACCAAGATTTTGGCAGCTGGCTGGACTTGGACTTGGGCATTACCTATCAGCTGCTTGAGCTTTATTGCGACGATCTCCGACTGCGGGATCACTATGCAGGAAATCGTTTATATGGTCCTCATTCTATGCAGGAAATCGTTTATATGGTTTACAATGAAATAACAAAAATTTTTATGGGAGGTTTTACGGGACTTTTTTCAAAATTTTAAGGGTTTTTCATGTTCACTGTAGGGATTTATTTTAAAATTTTGTATCCATATTTACAACTGCTGGACTTAGGCGTAGACTTAGTTGGCTAATCCAACGTATCCCTGCTGTTTTCTTCTTCAAGTCTAAAGTGTTCTTCAAGTCTAAAGTGTTCTTCAAGTCTAAAGTGTTATTCTTCAAGTCTAAAGTGTTATTCTTCAAAACTAAAGTTTTCTTCTTCAAGACTAAAATTTTGAATCACCATACCATCTCTCTACCCAATGACTATGTTAATATATTGGTTTGTTACCTCATCTCTTACGCAAACGGGTTCGTTAATCCTGATCGAACAGTGGTGACCACAGACCATCCGAGTTAGTAAAGGGCTTAGTTTGCTGATCGATTTGAGATCCTGAAATATGAAGCAAATAGAATATGGAATCACTAATAGGTGGTAGTACTATAGTTCGTTCGGGGGTACTGCCGCCGCCAACAATACTTGTGTTTTGGTTGGGGACGTGAGGATGCTGGATAAACTTCCAATGAGGCGATCATCATACGACCTCAGATGGGACTTCAGTTCTGTTTGGGTTTAAATGTGAGTGTACATGGGCTGCAGTAACCGCTTAAAATCAGGTGACCTGCACGCTCGTTTGTTGCTGTTCCAATATAAAACAACAAGATAAATTTTAACATATTTGTTAAAATTTATGGACTTCACGGGCGTTGCCGAAGAAAACTTACTCCAAATGGTCTTTGATATCTTAAGTGTCTCAAAAGTATGAAAATTAAATAGTTGCTGTAAATAATTACAATAAGTAATTTAAAAAGTTATCACTTACCAATTTAGATTTTTCTTGTGATCCGACCTCAAATAAAAGGCCACAGACTTTTCAGCCATGTGCGTATTTCAAATTATGTATTATTTGTTTTACTGGTAAAGCAAAACATCGTGCGAAAACATTCATTATTGAGTTCTCCATAGAGCTTTCAAAGGAAAAGACGATCAATCTGCACTTGACCAGCCTGGAAGATTATGGCTTACCCCTTCTGACTCTGAGAGGAAGCGTGCGTAACATGCCTGACCTATGAGAACCTAAAGACAGTATACCCGTCCCCTAAGTCAACTAGAGCAGACATATAGGCTGAAGGTTTTATATGATACCAAACTTACTTCATAAGAGCACATGTCACACGAGTAAATCGATGGAAAGACCACGTCGAAGATAGGCAGACTCAATACAGTAAGCTGTACGCGTCGTACCACTGCATCATCCTAAAGCAAATAAAATTATCTCAACAAATTGTAGATGATTACGGTAATTAAAGAGATTTAAATTGATTTTATGAGTGACAAAAAATAAAGCTTCTAAATTGGGAAGCTTTCTCAAGTGACTTTAAATGTGATCTCCTGAATAATCCTGACTCGTAATCCACCGTGAAGTAATTTTAGTGTTTCGGTTGGAGAAGTGTAGTTGTCGGGCACACTTAAAACGACGCGACTGTCTTGGTTCTCAAGAGCAGTAACGTCATCTACGTACTACCTCAGATATAACCTTTTTCACTGTTTCTAATACAACCACGTTTTAATATGCTTTCGGAGCTCACCTTGCTACACACATAGCTTCCATAGTTCTTCGCCTGAACATCTTTTATTATAACTTTTGCATTATCAATATCTACATTGTTATTATCGAGCATATTCCTTCTATCAGACTTCCACACGTATTGGTCTACATTGATATCTGGTTTTACGTCGCGCGTGTGGCAACTGAAAACCACAGTGTCTCCAACTATTGCGTAGATTTCATCCTGTGAATTTTATTAAATAGACAAGCTTGTTTTTATACCAATACAAGAAAAATACATGGTAACAAAATGTCCTCTTCAAAACTTGTTGGGATTGTCTCACCATAAATTTTACTGGTTATAAATCTTGCAAAACTTTCTAACTAGTACACTAACATACTGCTTAAAACTTTTGCAAACGTACTAATACTTTTAAGTGGTTACGTAAGTTTTTAAATAATAACTAAGATTTTAAGCTAATATTATCGCGGAAATTATACATTTTGATTACGTAACGGGTACTCGCGATATGCGGTTTTTTAATTGCCTATATTTCGACCCAGTTGCATGGATCGTGGTGGAAACTGACGTGGCGTTTCGCCGCGAACAAAAGAATGCCGTGAAGATAAACAATTTCCTTTACTCACCACTCGGGGCTGCAAAGGCGGCAGATTCCTTAAACCTCGAACTAGTTCAGATATATCTGTGGCTCTCTTTATTCTGTCTGTACACTCCCTATACATACCATCTGCTCCTCGGCATAATTTTTCATAATCGTTCATAATATCATATATTTTGGTAGTATTTTCTTTATTATTGCTTATAATGTAATTAACACCAACTTTCACATTATCATTAGATTCAATTAGTCTCTTATGGCGAACCCAATTCCATCTGACAGGTGTTTTAAAACTATTTATAAATGTTTGTCCTTGCAATTTCTTTTCATTTTCATTTTTATTTGAGAGTGTCACAAGAAAATGATCTGGCAGTTTGTTATACTTGAAACATTTTATACTTTTCACATAAGTAGCAAAGACAGTTTTGGAAAGTTTCTCTTGCATATTCAAAACGTGTTTGAATGTTGCTCGGAGGTCGCAAATACAACCGTGGCCTCTTGGAAGAAAGAAAGAGGGTTATTTGGCGAAGAAATAAAAAAAATATGTTCAGTGCAAATTATGTACTCCATAAATGATAGTTATAACAGTTTAAGAGGTGGTAGAACTGTAGTTCCAGAGAGGTACCACTGCTGCTTTTACAATCTGCGTGAAACAATTCTTGTTTCGGTTGAAGAGGTAAAGTTGTCAGATATACTTACGAGCGAGGCCACCACCTTAGTCTTCAGGGGTAGTGATTTATCTACGTACAACGTCAGATATAACTTCAGTCCTGTTTGAGATCGAACGTGTCCACGGCATGCAGCGACATCTTAAAATTAGATGGCCTCTACGCTCGTTTGCTACTCTTGTAACATAACATCTATATATGAATAATAGTAGAAATTTTGTACCTTGTATATTCTGTAATATTTTGCTGTGTTTCGGAAGATTATTCATAATTCGTTTATTGTTTTTTTTTGTTTTAGCTTTTATTGTTGCATTTCTTTTCATCTTTTCTTCGTGGACTACCTTAAAATAATTGAATTAGTCTCCATCCTTGACTTTAAACGTCCGATTAGTTTATGAAGAAACAACGATTGAAATCAGTTTTATTTTAATTACAGGAGAAAACCAATACAATATGATGTAAAAATTACTAGTGTAAACAATTCCAAATTCATCTTTAGTCTTAACTAGATCGATTTGGAATTGTTTTTGATATCATGATGATGTTTTTATTACCTTTGTCGCTTTCGTTGTGGACTTTTTTAGTGACAATTTTATTAACAATTTGTTAATCAACCTTGTAGGAGTTTTAGTCTCGAGACGTGTTATTTCCGGTGTACTAAATAATGTTTGTTCTTCAGAGGACCCGGGTTTTTTTGTTAGATCAGTATTAGAAATAGTGACATCCGAATCCTTGTTCTCATAATCATTTGAATAATCAAATAATTCTTCAGCATTTTTCTTTTTCACGTATTTATCCCATTCTTCATTTATGTGATCTGATTCAAAATTTAAAACAGAAAAAAGGAGGTCTTTTGTCTTTTTTTTTTTATTTTTACCGTCACAGTCATTCAGTTTGTGCACAGTTGTGTAATCTTCTACATTCGGCTCTGTAACCTTCTCATGAGTATTAATTGTATTGTCAATAATAAGTATTGTTGAATATTCCTTTGCCATTTTGTTTCTTGTATCTTCCTCTTTTTCAGTAGTGTCTTTATAATTATAAGTTGTATTTTCGATTGCGTTACTTGTTTTAATCGATTCTGTGTATGGATTTCTAATAAAACGACTATCAGACTTTAATATCGGTTCGGTTACTGGTTTCGTTGTTTTTGTAACATGTTTACGGGTGCCATGAAAGTACCAAGGAATTTTGTTATATATATATTTAGAAGTGACTGACTTTATGCCATGAAATTGTTTTTTTCCTGTAGTAGTATGTTCGGATGTTAAGGACGATTTTATATGTGTAGTAGTTTTGGATACTTTCGTTGCTCTGGTGTTTGGCTTAGAATTGGCAATTGTTTTTAATTTAGCCATTACTTTATTTTTAGTAGCGATTTTCTTGTCAGATCTATCGCTTGATACGTTGAATCTAGATTGTTTTGATGAAGTTGTCGTGGGTGTTGTAGGTTTGTTTAATGTTGACGTAACGTTTCTACTGTGCTTGAATGTTTTCGTAGAAGTATTTGATTTTGCATTTATGGTATCTTTCTGTGAGAACGCTTTGCGTGTATTTTCATTCACAGATTTAGTGTTGTTTTTTTTCTTTGGACCTTTCTTGCTTTTATTAGTCTTTTTAGAGTTAGCTTTATTTGTGTCTTTAGACTTGATTTTAGTAGCAGTTTTTATAGACTCAGTTGTGTACCCTACATTTGTTTTATTGGCATTGCTAAGCCCCAGTATCCTGGACAGTTCTTCAATATTTTGACTCAAAGAATCCGTTACAGATGTTTTATTTTCAAAAAAGGCATTATCATTATTTTTTTTTACTACTTTATTGACTTTTTCAGAAAATAATTTATTCAATATACTAGTTTTTGACCTTAAGACCGAACCCTTCGACTTTTCAGTATTATCATTATTATTTTCATTAGCCGTACCCTTTATATTTGGTTGGACCTTTCCTATATGCACAGCTTCATCCGATTTTCTTTTAATATAATCATGCCAAAATGAGCCACCACTATCTGTTATCAACGGAGATTCTATCTGACCGATATTCAAAGTTTGTCTTTTTCGGAATGATTTCTTAAATATATTTGGTGTGACATTGGCCCCATTGTCAATAGTATACTCCTTTCTTTTTTTATTAACTTTTTTTCTAAACAAACGTCTTAATCCTTTCTGTTTTTTCATACTCTTTCTGATATCTTCAGGACTGTTGTATAGAGATATACTGTCCACGTCATGTAACACTTCTGTCGAAACATCTTTAAATGTAATTCCTTCTGTGCTAGACTCAGTATTGCATATAATATTCACATTTATATTATCTAGGGAGTAGACTTGTTTAACATATTTTCCATTCCTTTTATCGTTTGTTCCCGATCGTTTGTTCAGCATTTTTATTGGCACACATTTAGCTATTTCATACAAACACTTCCTACCTTTGATAAATAGGTGATTGTTGCAAGTGTCAAAGGTAGACGCCATTTCTAAATCATCAGCAAGCGTTGCTAAATTGTCAACAAAGGAATCTCTAATAGAATATTTAGATATTATAATAGGTGTTTCAATATTACGTTTATCTATATATGTAAACGTCTTGCAAGTCTGTCCTTGACATTTACCCTTTACTCGTTTGTAATAATCGTCTAATGTCTTATCTATTTTATGTACAACATCTTTTAGTTTCCTACCGCCGCTGGGGTTCATCCAGAAAAATGTCTGTATTTCCGTGCAATGATCATTCATGTATTTAGCCATATTATCGAATTCAAATATAAGTTCAGATATGACGGCGTCGCTTGCAGCACACGCTCTGCACATGGTCTTGTTAGCTTTACAGCGACAGTTGCACGCTCTGTCGTGACCGAAGTAATCTTCAATTGCCTCCCAATCAATATGTCTCGATTTAACTAAACTACAACGAAAATTGTTAAGTACCTGCTTGAACTTATTGGATTTATCTTTATTACTTGATAAAGCATTTGTTTCGCGTTTAGTTTTGTCTTTTACCTTAGTTATATTGTTGTATAATCGCATTAAAGTTGCGAAAACATCTTTGTTCATTACAACAGCTTCCTCAAGTGTTGCAGTATTTTTTTTCAGAGTCGATACAATTTTTGGTGTAAACGCATTGTAATCTTGAAATGTTAAATTCGATACGAAGTCACTTCTAATAGGTTTCAAAAAGAAGTCTCCTTTAGGTACTGTCGTATTTTTACTATCCACCAATAAATATAGTCCAGGTGATAATATATTACTTGTTGTTGTGTATGCACGAGTGCTTTCTTCGAATGCGTGTATCTGATATTTGATATCAACTGGCGTAGACATTATAGCTGAGAAGACTCTTCTGACCCTTACAGGATTTAAAGATCGTTTCTTCTCATTTATATTGTATGGAATTGCAATATGAACTTGTATTGAATTTGTAGCCCTGTTTGACTTATCTAACGTGGGAGTTGATTGTAGATATAGGGAATCATGTTTATTTGTATCTACAGCTGGGTTTACGGCATTCTTCTGCTGATAGTTCAATGTGTTCTTCATTAGATCAACGACCACTTCGAGAGCAGCTACATCTTTAGCTGTGAAGACCTCGTCTGTCTGTACATTTCGTTTGCCATGCTTTATGCCTTCTACAGTCAACATTCTTTTTCCTTCTATGACGTGTTTGTTAGCTATAATGGGTTCGTAATATATCTGTAAAAATGTACAGTGAAATTTTAATTCAAAAATTTCAAACTAATGTCGAACATTATACATAAACTTTATTTTTTTAATGTTTTGTACAGTAGCAAAGGAGACTGCAAGCTACCTGATTTAAAGTGGTCAATGCGACCCATGGACACATCTAACGTCCAATGAAACTGAAGTTAAATCTGAGATTATGTACATTCCTCACTACTCCTGTGGATTAAGATGGTTGCCTCGCTAAGTGTGCCCGTCTACCTCTCCAGCCGAAACACAAAAATAGATTCACGGCGGACCGTGAGGGCGGCGGTAGTACTTCCTCGGACGAACTATAGTTCTACCACCCTTCAAACTTTTAACTTTTTATATATGAAGAAAAACTTAAATTTTTTATTTTTATTTGTACACCGATATAGCTCCTAAAATTAGCATGCTGAAGTTGAAATGGGTTGGTTTACATTAGTCGAAGGACGGACAATCGATGGGGACGAAAGATCCACGAGTGGTGATCAAGCCTAAGCAAAAGGGAATACGGGGCACCCTATTACTGGATGTACAGATGACCTGAAGAGGATGGTGAGCAACCGCTGGATGCATAGGGCAAAGGACCGGTCAGAGAGGTACCAACTAAGGAAGGCCTATGTCTACGAGTGAACCTGCACAAACTGGCGATGATGTTTTTGCGGTGGTTGTTATAATACACGGATCACCTGCATTTTAAGAATAATCTTAATACTTACATCATCTTCATCAGTGTACGCTGCATCTGGATCTGTTTTTTCCATATCTTCGTATTGCATATCGGTTTTGTCGTTCAAAACATTGAATGTAGCCGTCGTTACACCCTTCTGTAAATCTTCTAATACATGTTCATCATTTGAAACATCAACCGGAGTGGTAGCATCTAAATTAAGTTTTTCTTCTTTGTCTTTTTCTAATTTTCGCTTTCTCTTCAACTCTATGATAGGTTCGTAATAAATCTAGAATATTTTGAAAATAGATATTTGATTTTGCAAATCTTTAGACTAAATTTAATTATCATCAACCCTTTAATGTCCCACTGCTGGACAAGGACCTACGCTCAGAATGGGGGTTAGGCCATAGTCCACCACGCTGGCCAAGTAGATTGGTAGACTTCGCACACCTCCGAGAACTTTACAAAGAACTCACAAATGTGTAAGGTTTCTTAACGATGTTTTCCTTCACCGTTAAAGCGAGTGATAATTAATTTCTAATACGTAAATAACTTCGAAAAATCAGAGGTGCGTATGGGTTCGAACCCCGGACACTCAGCGTGCGAGGCTATCACTACGTGATTAAATCCGATAATAGCTGAAATACTATCATAAGAGAATCACTCGGGAAGTCATCAAGTAACAAAATATAGATTTAATGTAGTAATGTAGTTTTAAATGAACATTATTTTATTAAATTCAAATAACTATAGTTGACTTACTTCCTTTTTAACGGCTCGTACATCTTTTAGTGTTTCATCTTCATTATACTTCATGTTTGCTTCAGTATCTTCCTTTAAATTTGTATTTACTGACACATTATTATCTCTTGGTACTAGTTTGAAGCGAACAAGTAAATTATCATCATCATCGTCCCGGAGTACTTCAGATTGTGTCACATTTTTTAATACCGATTTAGTGTTTTTCATTTGACTCGCTCTAAACTCCTTGTTACACGTCTTTAAATGCTTAGTCATTGTTTTTTTATAAGTCGATACCACCCTGGGTTTAAAGGACTCCCCTTGATTACGAATTGTCAATAAAATTGGTCTCAATGTTGACAGTAACTTTGTTGATGATTGATCAGTCGATCCCTGTACATACAAATAAAAATATACGGAAGATTGTTTACAGTGGTAACATATTGCGTGTCACATGATCACTATAATTTATTATGCAAAAGTTTTCGAAATATACTACGCTAATTAGACATGGCGACCGTAACAAAATTTCATTACTATATTTGTTTACATTTCCCCTTGTAATGAGAAAAATTTAGGCCATAATCTACAAGTTTTGGCCAAGTGGTTATTAGACTTCACACATCTTTGAGAATATTATGGAGAAATCTTAGGTATGTTGATTCTCTTATTGTTGCGTAAATTTACTAGTTTTTATTATAAATATTTCTATAAGCTTGTCTTACTTTTCACTTGTATTTGTTTTAAACCCATAATTATATTGATTGTTACACTAATATACTGAGTTTATTTATATTTATATATAATATATACTTCATATAATAAAATGCATCTTAAATACATACTTCAACTTCTTCCAGATCATTACTGTTATAATCATTGAATTTTTTCACAGGTTCCTCTAAAGTATCTTGATTTTCATTGTCCTTATTCAAATCTTTGTCATCATTGCTAAAAGTACTTGTCACTTCATCTGGAATCGAATTAAGATAAAACGTCTACATCTTCGTGAAATGTTATTTGTATTATAAATGTAAAAATGTACATAAGATTTTAATTACAAAGTTTCAATTAAATTGATTGGATCCAATTGTAATGAATTCGCAGACTCATTTTTCAATTAAAACTATGTTTATCCCTGTACTTTGAATGAGAACTAATAGTTTTTGAAGTAGCTAAGTAGGAAGTCGAAACGGCGCTAATAAGGGAGAAGCTTAGATCAGGAGTGTCGAGTAAAGGACACTTTCATGCTGTAGCATGGATTATTATTACAATATTATTTTTACTTTGCAATCCTAACGGACTTGAATTGGTGACTGTTGTGGTGGTCTCGAGGTGTAGAGCTGTGGTGAAATTCTTCACTCGCATTTTCAGTTGTTTCAGTAAATCTGTAAAAAACGTTTTTTATTTCAATATTAAACTATATCATGTTTTTACCAATAAATAAATTACACGCTAGGATTCCGTGTCGTGGATGCCATGCAAATATAAAAAGACGAGTGGAATAGATATAGCCTTCAAATTTAAGAGGTACATTAAAATAGTAGGTACGTTAAAATTTACAAGAATGTTATAAAAAGTCATGTTGTATAAATACCTGATAAAGTTTTGAACCGCTTTTGAGTTTGCTTATTTCGCCGTTCTTCCTCGTTTAGGTTATAAACAAATGCTCCTTTGCCGATTGATTCACTGCTTGCTTGAACAAACGGCGTAGTGGATTCGACTGAAATGTGACGTATTTTTTCTAAATGTATACATATAGATAAATTGCGCCCGTCTGTAATTTTATTACAACCGCTATTTTTCTAAATCGTCGACATGACAACAAGATAAGAACGTGGAGCAATGATAGCCTGGTGGTTAAAATTCCGGCCTTCCACGATAGTGTCCGGGGTTCAAATGTCGCGCGCACGTCTAATTTTTTGACGTTATGTGCGTATTAGAATTAATTTTTACTTGCTTTAACGGTGAAGGAAAATATCGTGACGAAACCTACATACCTGAGAGATATTTTTTAACTTTTCGAAGGTGTGTGAAATCTATCTTTCCCCACTTGGTTAGCGTGGTGGAATATGGCCTAACTTTTTCATTCCGACAGGAGATCCTTACCCAGCAGTGGGACATTAATGGGTTGATAATAAAGATACGAACACTCTTTTTTATTTTTATTCGTCTGTCTTTCCGTATCCATTTCTCTGTACACCTCGAATATAACCGAACCCACTTGCACGGAGAAAGATACTTTTGAAATAGAGAGATCATAATAATAAGTTAAACTAAACATCTTAAGTAATAACGTACTACTTAAGCTAAATACTTATGTCTACATCCTTTGTGTCACGGGTACCATGGAAATAGAAACTTCCAGACATAACATTTATCTAAATGAAATATCTGGCTGGAGTTTGAACCGGGCAGACTATACTAACTGTATAAATCACTATACCCACCTCCACGAACTATTCGTTCCATTGTCCCGTACTCAGTACCAAACTTCACTCCTCTCCCGTGTTTCCTCTCAAGGGCATCGCTAAAAACTTATCTAGCATTAACACGCGTATCTATGCCATCCGTAACACTTATGTTTACATGAACATCTTTGATCATTCCAAATTTGTTCAACATTTCGAACAGAGCGAGTCCGGAGAGATATTTTAGAATCGTATCGCTCCAAAACTGTTTGGGAATATTTTTTCCTGGTATATATTCAGTTATGTCGGTATTCGGTTTGTAATATGTCGGTAAACCAACGTATAACATGACGTTAGGTCGCGTGGAATCTTCAACAGCTTGTATGACATTCACGATTTCAATTACTTCCTCTATTCTGTTGAAATTTTGCGAAGTTTACGAATTGCATGGATAAATTCGCGTTGACTGAAATTCGGGGCGTTGACCTTACGTTATGAAAGATTTGTGAATAAATAACAATGGTGTGGTGATAGTTTTGTGGTATAGATGTGGACAGAAAAAGTCCTTTTTCACCCAAACGCGGGGGTTCGGTGTTCAAATACCACATCTGATTTTTTGAAAGTGCTATGCTGTAATCCTCGTTATATCCAGCTGCCATGTTTCTTCCCATAAGTACACACAACAACACACAAGGGAGCATTGGGTGGTGGTAAAGTTCAACCACATTAACATATGCTCATAGAAATTCATTCGTATTATTCAGAAGGTACTGAAAAAATGGCAACTTACTCACGGTTGGTTTCAAGCTCTGTAGTTTTATAAGAATTAAGCGTCGACTTTGCAAAGTTTACTGGAGACGGCCAAACTGTAAATACAACAAATCAGTTGTTATTATAATGTAATGTAAGATTTTGATCTCTAAACTCTTTCGAATCCCTCACGCACCGCCGTTTTAATTAATTATTTGTTCTAACTTGATTGTGGGTGGAAAGCCCTTTAGACCTGTAGATAATAAAAAGGAGAAAATTGCAACGTATGAATCAAGTAACATACTCGTCTGATAGTTCTTATTCATTTTTATCGGTTCATTGTAGACGATGTCATATCTATATGTGTGACTGGCAATGTGGACACTCTTGGGATCTTTTTTAACTTTTAATTTGTCTCTATATTCCATTGTCATTTGTTTAATATCGTTCACGGTAGGTGTTTTAGTAACGGTAGTTTTCCTTGTCGCCTTAGTAGTTGTATATCCAAGTTCATGTTTATGAAACAAATTATGCTGTAAGAAATTCTTGCTCGATTCTAACCATGTCGGTTCCATATTAGAGCTCGATTCAGTTGTTACGTCATTTATTAAATTCGAAATGGCTTTATCGTTTTTGTTTCTTAGCTTAGCTGATTCGGTGTCCACCATATTTGCCATAGCTTTATTTATTTCATCAAAATTTATTACTGTTACTTCCACCTCTTTCTTTTTTGTAATCTTTTTAGTGGCAGCGTTCACATCTACGAAGGGTAGGTCATCATTCTTAAAATTCTTTAATAAGTTTACGAGTTTATTAGAATTTCGTGGACTTGAAATGCTCTCGTGATAACTATTCCGCTTATGCAACCTTCGACTAGGATTTTTTATATTAGGGTATTCATATTTACTCTTAGGATACAAAAGCTTGTTATTAATATTTTCGTCGACGTTGTCATCGAATCGGTGTATTTGTCTGTAATTATTTTCGTTTAATTTAGCGCTTAATTGCTTAGATTGTTCGTTGACAATTTTTTGTATGTGTTCGTCCAAATCTGCATTGCTATTTAAAACCGATTCTGCAACATCTGAGATCCGAGTTGAAATATTTGAGGCCGAGTCCTTTCTAGGGACATATGCTTTAATTTTGGGAAGTTGTGGCATTGGTGCAGTCACTGTATTAACGTCTATTTGATTTTCTCTGAGAAATTTGTCAAAATCGTTCATGTCCATTGGTAACGGTGTATTATAGTATTGCTGGGGAGCAGCGTTGATTTTTGTTAAGGTTTTAAACTGTAAATAATAGGATGAGAATTTAAAACTTTTAATTTCACCATTAATTGTTTTTTAAACCTAATGACAAAAATGTTTTTATGCAATTAAGTTCACAAGATGTTAATTAAGTAGCCATATACATTTAATAGAGATGCTAGAACTAAAATAGTTTGTCTAAGGAGGTACCACCTTTGCCCTCATAATTCGCCTTGAAACAATTCTTAAGTTCCGGTTAGAGAGGCGTGGTTGCCATGTTCACTTACACGACCTTAGATAGAATTTCAGTCATATTTGAAGTTAGATGTGGGTGTACAAGGGCTGCAGTATTTAACATCAGGTAGCCTGCACGCTCGTTTGCTGCACTTATCACATAAAAAATAGACGCCTGTACACATCTGTAGCGAACCTCAAGTATGTCCTAACTAGGACCTAGGAATACTATCTGAAGAAGACCAACGCGTTAGATTAAAACAAACGAAATAGGTGGTGGCCTAGGTACTACCTTTGTATAACAATATTATAATAGATTATTACATTTATTACAATGGTTTATAAGCTTACAGAATATGACCACAACCGCTCAACCATAATTTACAAATCTTAACAACGCTACTTCATATAATATTTTTGTTGCTTACCTCTGAATCGGTATTTTTGTGGGTTAAATTACGTGCTGGATTGTTGGCTGCAAATTAAAAAACGCTGCTTTTTATATTGTAAAATATTTAATTTTAAAATAATTCAATTATGCTGTTTCATAAAGTATACAGTATGCTGTTGAAATGTTTGAATCTTACACATTTTCTTCGTTTCCTTTTCTCCTAGTTGCATGAAACTTTCATCATTGGCAAGTACTGTTGTATCAAATATTAGTCCTGAGTTATTTTCTTCTTCAGTAACTTCATTTAAATCAGTGAGTAAATCTATAGGAATATTTTAATAATCTTAATGTTCAAATGTAATCCCTACGCACTTAAATTTGAGAGTTTTATGTATTATATGTTATATAATTGGTTTATGTAAACTGTAGATAGTGCTACGTTCGCTGCATAAAGATACAGTTAATGTGGCGTGTCGTGATATGGGAAACGAAGGAAAAATATTAGACAGCATATAGACTGATCCACCACTAGCGCCTCTCAAGTTTCTCCCCGCTAACGCAGTTTCGTCACGACCATGATCCATGCAACTGGCTCGAAATGTCGGCAATGAAAAAACCGCATGTTCATTACACAGTGATAATGTATAAATTTCCACGATAATATTATATTAAAATCTTAAATTTGAGTTTTTTGTATATATTTGTAAGCAATAGTTCCTATCGTGGTTCGTCCGGAGGCACCACCGCCACATCAAATCCTGTCATGTTTACTTTGGAATAAACCCTCCTGTGTTCTGGTTTGAAGGGTTATGGTAACGGCGAGACTTCCTCGACTGATTTTAACCTAGCCCTCAGATGTGGCAATGCATCTTTAGCCGACTTCAGTTAGGACTTCAATATTATTTGGGGTTCCGAAGACGCCGTGGCCACTAACCATTAGGTAGAATTCATGCTCGTTTGCTACTTCTATGTTATAAAAGGACGTCAGAACTCTTTATTATTTACATGAAGCACATCATCTCAGTCCTCAGGGACAGCAATGCATTTGTTAACGTAAAGGTCTCCTCATTAATAAATTTACACTACTTATTATAAGCAATGAAAATTCTCAATGTTATGTGAAGTCTATCAAATTGCACTTGCCCAGTGTGGGCGACTGAGCCCGAAACCCTTCTTATATTGAGAAATATTTATAATTAGGCATAAGAAAAAGAAAAATAGTGTTATACCCATATTACTATTGGCCGTTTTTTCAAGATTTGTTTGTATATAACTAGTGCTTCTAGGAATTTTATAAAAACTGTTTGCATCAACAAATTTCATATAATTTTCAGTCGATTCTCGGTTATTAGGCTGAAGTTTTTCTGTATATTGTTCCGTTGAAACGTCTTTTATACAGTTATATTTATGAGTTTTTATTACAGTGTCATCTCCTCTTAACTTGCTGCTAGTATCCTTTAAAATATTATGTTTCTGCTTGACCTCATCTTCACTTTCATTGTTATTTATATCACTATTTTCTTGCTTAAATATTTGATTCAAAATTGGTGATATATTTTCATTAAGTATATCATTATGCCATAAAATAAGGTCATTGAAATAATCAGGAATTGATTTCAATTTAAACGCGTCTATGTTATCGTCATCATCTACTTTGTCATTATTAGCAGTAGGGGTCCGATCGTTGCTCGCAGTTTTATCTGATCTTATAAAATCTTTCTTTGCAACCATTAATGGAGGTGTCATTAACACACTTTCTGCTGAATTGTGACTTACTGTTAGATATTTGTCATTATTCACAAATTCATATATTTGTGGTTCTTCAACTAAGCTTACATTATATTTACTATTTTTATGATGTCTCATCGGGTACTTAGCTAATCTTGTTAGCTTAGTTCTTACTGACAATGCTTTGGGTGCGTCTTCTGAGTCTTCTTCGATTTCCTTTAGGGTTGTATACCTGTTACAGGAGGTATTCATTATTGGTGACGGAGTTTGAGTATTAATTTGGTCCTTAGTTGTTAAAACTATTTGGATTTTGTCTAATTCGTCTTTAATATTCTCAGTGTTAGTTGGTATTTTATTAAAATGCATCAAATTACTTCTAGTTGCGCCTGAGACAGAATTCACGTTTTGAACATTGACTTTAAATATATTGTCAGTTATAAAGTGATTTTTGGTAGTTCTCGATTTTCCTCGAACATTTTGTACGAAATTTGTTTTCGATGGTTGCTTACTATATGTGTTTTTATGATTATCTGTAAGTAAAGAATGTTTGAAGCGCTAATATTTATGGCAGACACGTTCACATTTAAAGTTAGAGCAAGTTACAGCCAGCGGTAGATGGATGACTGATGAATGGTGGATAATTCTTTGTAAATTAATCTCCGGTGTAATCATTTTGTAACATACCTTAAACTTTATCGAAAGTCAGTCGTTCCAAAATCGTGTATAAAATTTGCTTTTTAAATCTATGGTTGAAGTGTGGATTTCTCAAATAACCCTTACAAATCAAGTAAAAATGGATGGATTCCTGGATTGGGCCCCATATCCCAGTCCTGTCCTACGACATTCGTGAGAAGGGGTACCATTTTATTAGGGTGACATAATTTATTAATACATTAAAAAAGTTTTACTCACCAAAAATGAAGGAGAAATCCTTAACGTATTCTGGTAGGCTAGTATGCATACTATCACCAAGATCTTCGCTCTTAAAAATGTCCTTCATATATCTTTCATCATATTTCCCCACATTGTTAGATCTTTCTTCCGTTATGTTGGGTATTTGACGAACCAAATCTTCTATATTTTGATAAGCGTGTTTAATAGATTGAGAATTTTGGGAATATTGAGATGTTACATATTCATAGTCGACGATCGTTGACGTTGACATATCGTCGTCTCTGATACTAAAAATTTCTTTAATCTTCTTAACAGGATTGAATCTTACTACTCTTTGTTCACGTTTTGCTATTTTCGGTTTATTTTTCTTACGTAGATGTAGTTTTTCAAGTAACCCTTTGATTCTGTAGTTTTTCTTCTTAGAATCGTGTAGTTTAACTATTGCTGTAGGTTTGTGAACCATGCTTGTCATGTCGACATAACCACACTTTTTATTAGTAATTGTTGATTTGGAGAGCACGTCTACATTAGTAATGGGAGTTCTAGTTTCCTCATTTTTCACTCGGCTATCTGTAATCTGTAGATCCCTAAAATTAACTATATCTCTTAAGGTTCTCTTGTATCTATTGCTATCTCCTAATTTGTAGTCATCATTATTTTCTCCAGAATCTTTTTCATGGTCATTAATAAGTGGCACTATAGCTTTATTTTTTTGTTTAATATTTTCTTTTAATATATTCTTTTTATTATCACCTATTTTTACACTGGGGGTAGTTCGAGCATTTTTGTCTCTTTCCTGTTTACTTGTAGTTCTAAAATCGATTTTATTGGTAGTGATGAATGTTTGAGGCTTAAGCGACACGGTTTCGGTCGAGTGAAATTTTTTCGGTGGTTCCTTATCTAAGAAGACAAAGAAATGTTTTTTAAACCATGAGTCTTCTGATTTTGTTGATATCTCTTGATCTTCCATTGTCCCAGAGTCGACGAATCTTCTTCTTTTCTTGGTAGACTGTAAATTAGGGATTTTATTTAGTATATATTTTCCTATGTCATCCACCTTGTGATGTTTGTGAGCTTGGTATCGTACTAAATTTGAATATTTTTCATCATCCTGTTCTTTTTTATTTTGAAAATTCAAATAGTACCTATAACCATTTACATAATCGTTGTATGATATTTTATTGCTTAGACCTTCGTAACTTGTGTCTTCTGTGGTAACGTCAGTAATATAATTTTCTTCTCTAGAAACTTTTGTTTCTGTATCCTGACCGTTGTCAAAATATTCAGCAGGTATTATTTCTGCGTCATTATAAATATTTTCTACGTCTTCATTTAAGTCCAAATCCACAAGTGTTTCAAAATTGCGTTTGGATAATCTTTCGTTATGTGCGATGTGTCGCTGTGATGGCATGCTTTGTGTTGCTAGCATTTTCCATATACTATCTTCATTTGATTTAGCTAATAATTGTTCATATAAAGAAATCATAGCGTAATCGTCGCCGAGAACCGGTATTGTACGCACTGTGGATGTGTAATGATTTTTCGCTACTTTCTCTTTGTTATCTTGAACAGTGCTTTCGTGACGAATTTTCCTTGTTTCCGTAGGCGTTGTTGTAAGTTCTTGTAATGTTGCCATAACTGTAGTCGACTTATCAGCTTTACCCGTTTTATTCTTAATGTAGTCAGTAACAGAATTTTTAGTTTGATTTATTTCTTTACGAAAATCGTGAGATAGTTTACATTTCATTTTTTTGTACATCTTTTTTAATTCGCTTTGAAGCTTGTCTTCAATTCCTTGAGCTATTATGATGCTATCTTCTTTAACTGATCTAGCTACGACCGCATGCGTATGATCTGGTTCAATTGTTTTTTCATTTACTGTATCACTGCCAGGAGTTCTTTTTCTATTGGAATTATTATCGTAAATAGGAATAGACGTTGTCGAACCATAAAGAACAGTATCTGCGTAAAATGTTGCCTCCGTAACTGCATTCGATATAAGATTTGTAATAAATGGATTTTGCATTGTAATAAATTCCACTTCCTTCTGTTTTATCTCACTCAGCAACGCCTCGATTTGAGCTATTCCCGAACTTTCGTAACAATCACGGTTAGTGGTTGTTGTTGTTTTATAATTAGGTTTTGTCGATAGAAACTCTAAAATTGTCGTTTTGTAGTTATTCATATCTTTTTCTGATAGTGACTCTAAAAAGGACGACTGCGTGGTCTTACGATCAACTCCATATAACTGTTTCAATTTAGTAACTTTGTGCGTGAGCTGCGATAAAGCTGTCGTCAAGTTATTGTTGACTATCGTAGGGTAACGTATCGTTGACGTTTTTGAAGAATATTTGTCGTTTATTTTATTTACGTGTTTATTCTGTACGAGCCTTTCGTAGTCTGTTTTCTTGTCTTTATCTTTTAAACTTCTTTCAGTCACTTCATTATTAACAGTCATAGTATATTTTTCTAATTGATTTTCCACTGCCATCTTCTTTTTTCTTTTTAATTGGGGACAGTCTCTATCCATTCTATTGTCGTTTTCTGTATATTTTGGAGTTACATTGTCATTGTGTTCGTCTATTTCTGTGAAATCAGTAGACACGACAGTAGTTTGTCTCTGTCTAAACATACTTCCTTTTTTATTATTTTTACCACCTTTACACCCAATCCTTTTGGCCTTTTTTTTATTTTCATTTTTATTTTTGTGATGAAACTTTTTCCAAAATTTATCGGATTTCGTTTCCTTTTTGTTTTCACTTTTGTGTGTACGAGTCGCTTTTGTGTTTTGTTTCTCAGTCTTATGTGGCTGATTTTTGGGCGTAGTACTTATGAATTCCAGAAATTCTTGTACATCTTTAAGCCATCTTGTTCCATACGATTTTGCGAGGGTACCTCCATCCCTTTTATATTTGAGATGATGAAATATGCCACGTTTAGTTCTGTATTCCGTTGTTTCCTCTATGCTGTTTACACTATCTATAATATCATCAAATTTGTAATCGTTGTCTATACTTCTATGTATAGTGTGTCCGTTAACAAGCACCATTAGATAAAATAACCTGGAAATTTCATTATTATCAAACATGCATTCCTTAACAACATTATACTAGATGGTCAAACTATAGTTTATCCGAGGAGGTACCACCGCCGCCCTCATAATGTGTCGTGAAGGAATGCTTGTTTCGTTTGGACAGGTGCGGTTGCCGGGTACATTTATAACGAGGCGACTATCTTAGTCCTCAGGACCGTATCTACGTACTACCTTAGTTTTCATTTCTGTTTGAGGTTAGATGTGGGTATCCATGGGCTGCAGTAAACATCAGCTGGCTTGCACGCTCGTTTGCTATCCTTTTCGTATAAAAACATCCTAATAAAAAGTTTTCAAAATTCGTGGTTAGAGTTTCGTGGCACTGACGCACCTTCTGCTTCACCTTAGCAGTAGTGTAACACCGTTGCTGTTTGACTTGAAAGGTGTGGTGGAGCTCATATACTTGCATGATGTTTTTTAACTTAGTCCACAAAGCAAGTACAATTTTTAAATAACCACCGCCAAGTATAGCCCTATGGTGTGGATTTTGGCCTTTTACACTGATGGGTCGGTGTGCTAATCTTAAACATTATTTTTCGAAGGTATGTGCTGATTCGAACTTAACGGCAAAGCAAAATGTCACGAGGAAAGCTACACGCCTGGCAGTGCTCCATAAAATTCTCAAAGTGTGAAGTCTTCCAATCCGCACCATAGATCGTGATCTAAATCCTTTTCATTCTGTGAGGAGATCCGTACCCAGCAACGATAAATTACAGGCTGCTGTTGGCGATTTTAAAGTAATCATAAGTGTCTTGATAAGATTTCCAGTACTCACCATAGAAAATTAACCAATAACATTTGCAAATTATTAATAAATCCAAACCTTGCATGATAATAACATACAATAGTCACAACAAACTCAAAAATAATATGTACTTTATAGAAACCGCTGAACAATATTGGCAGCTTCTTCTATTGTTTTCTGTGACATTGACAACTTTATTTCTTTTTGTAATCCAGAATAAAACTTTTCTTTAACTTCTGCGCTTCCAAGGAACTGTTTTTCATACTTCGCATAGAAGTAGCAAACGATGCTGCGGTCTACCTGATGGTAAGTGGTCACTGCTGCAGAATAGGATTGAAGTCCTACCTGAGGTTGGTCTCCTGAGGAGTTAGGCTAGAACGTCTCATTTATGTGTCTCCCCTCATCACATCCTTCAAGCCAAAGAGAGCAGCGTTAGTCACTGCTGTTACAAGTCAGAAAGACGTTTGGCGCTGGTGTCCCCAGAGTCAAAGCGTGAAGGACTACCATATTTATATTGCTATTGTTTCATACTTTTCTTCTCAGGTCCTTTGGTCTTCAGCTGTAGCAATGCATATATGATTGATTTCAGATAGGACTCTTGTCCTATATGGAGTTGGTTACAGAAGTATACGTTGGGAAGTGGACATTTAGCAGTAGATGGGCTGTATTCTGGTTTTCTAATTCCATTGCATAAAATAAAAAAGATAAAATAAAACACGAAAAGACTTACAAATTATATATTTACATAATTATTACTATTGGTGATAAATATCGCTTAACCCTAGGCTACTGGAAGTCGGGCAAGGCGTATATTCCGATGTCGTACGCCAATCCTCTGCCACGCTCGCTTTTCATGCGAAGGTTCACGAATGGGTACCCCACGCCCCCAGCAGTAATATTCATAGACGATTTGCTGTGCATTGTATCTAAGGCTTGGATTCCCTGGAATAAAACACATAACATCATCAATATTCGATTGTATCTAAAGCTTGAATTCCTTGAAACAATATGACCCATCATCATCAACCTGAGATCGTTTCTTAATTTGGAATTATTCATCATTAACCTCAGGTTGCGTCTAAAGTTTGCATACCCTGGAATAATATTACCCATCATCATCAACCTCGAATCTCATCTAAAGTTTAAATTCCATGGAATAACATCACCCATCACCAACAACCTCAGATCCCATCTAAAGCTTGAATTCTCTAGCATAATATAATCATCACCTTAGATTGTGTCTAAAGATTTAATTCCCTAAAATAATACTACCATCATCGATAAACTTCCAGAGTGACAACCCGGGCATTTATAACGAGGCGACCATCTTAGTTCTCAGAAGTAGTGACGCATCTACGTACGATCTCAGAACTTCAGTTTTGTTTTAGGTTACATGCGTGTGGCCAGTTGCAGTGACCATTTAATATTAGGTGGCCTGCACGGCCGTTTGCTACTCTTCAACATAAATAAATAAACTCACCTGTATAGGCTTGTTATTAGGTGACGAATAGAAGAAGTACTTGACACGCTTTATAAACGGTATCGCGTTGTATTTCACTGACTCGTGATGCGCAATCACTACCCTGTTGGCCGTGTTGCCCACGACGAGGTGGTCAGCCTCGGCACAGGCGAGTGTGATCAGAACCAACACTATGATACTGTTCATCTTTCGAGAGGATTATTGCGACTGGCGTTGGTATAGGTTATCGCGTCATAGATAGTCGTGTAGGGAGGCCATGGGTTGTAATTTGGCCATGGGATTTAGTTACAATAGAGTTCACTCGAAATTTACCCTGAATACTCAAATCCAAACATATTAAATGTTTAAAAAAAATTTCTTTTTTTTGTTTCATAACGGGTAATCATGATGTACGGTTTTTAATTGCAGATACTTCGAGCCAGTCGCATGGATCGCGGTTGCGGCGAAACAACGGTGGCAGGGAGAAACTATTGCCAGGCACTAGTGGTAGATCAGTCTATCTACCCTACGTCTAATATTTTTCTTCTGTTTCAATGGTCACAAAAACGTTTCCATGGACAAAAATACTAATTAATATATTTTTTGTAATAGTCACATAACTTCGACATATCAGGGGTGCGTGCGGCATCCAATCCCCGGACACCCAGTGTGAGAACGAAATTTTATCCACTCGGCTATCACTGCCTAATGCAGATCCTCGTTTAATGACAGATAATATGGTCACCCCACAATAAATCCCAAACATTATTGACACCGATATTTACTAGATAATGTACAATATAATAATATATATCTGTGTAATTATCTACATATAAATATGTTTATTTGTATGCCAATGATTCTAAGAAGCAATTGCGTTACCAGGAAAATCGTGTCAGGCCTTAGAAATCTATATTAATAAAGACATCACGTTTTGTATTACGCTGTACCTAAGTCGATTTAAGCAATGATAGCCTAGTGGTTAAAAAGCTGGGTGGGTGTCCAAGGTTCAAATCTCGCACCTCTGACTTTTGAAAGTTATGTGCGTTTAAAATTTTACTATCATTCGCTCTACTGGTGAAGAAAAACATCGCGAGGAAACACACATCTGTCTTTTGTAAAGTTCTCGATGGTGTGTGAAGTCTAATAATCCGCATTTGGTCAGTATGGTGGGCCATAGCCTAGCCTTTCTCAGTCTGAGAGGAGACCTGTGGACAGCATTGAGACAGTGAGTGTGAGTAGTTTAGTTAAAATGCACTTTTGTAGTTATTATTTTTTCAAATACGGTACACGTGTACACCCTTCGAATCAGAACACAGTAGCGTTTGAAACAGCTGTTGTAAGATAGAAATAGGTGCTAAATGCTGTGGTACCCCCGGGGTGGAACCAAGATGGGTTATAGAAGTTATACTACTTTCGGCTGGTTTGGGAAAACAGATCAGTCTATTCTTAGCGTAGGATGAAATTGCGCGCGCCGATGTAACACATAATTTATT
>DWKL01000154.1:0-23270 GCA_018249415.1 Phareas burnsi | reverse complement strand
ATATAACGTCAAGTGGCATGCACGCTCGTTTCGCTTCTCTTTAAATATATGTGTGTACGTAAATATATATATGTGTGTATATATATATATATATATATATATATCTGACGTGTTTAGCTTATCATCATGATAATCAAGCGTGATTGATAATGAGTTATGATAAGTGAACATTTAATTTGCAGACATTCGACCACCACTGTCCGTGGGTGAACAATTGCATCGGGCGGCGTAACTATAGGTTCTTTTTCTTCTTCCTCATATCGTTGTCCATCCACATGCTCAGCATATTCGGGCTGAGCTTGTACTTTATCATGAACAACAACAAAACGTTGACGCAGCTCGAGCCTATTGTGTCGTATCCTTTTTCAATTAACACGTTTTTGCTAGCTCTGTGTGTAAGAATGTACATGTGTGTAATGGATTTTACAATAAAATTTTCTCTGAATACTATATGTCCAAATAACTTGGAATATTGCAATATTTTAAAGGGATAACTATTCGATAATTTTTATACGTGGTAGGAATATAGTTCATCCGGGGAAGTATCACCGTCGCACTCATAATTCGCCGTGTTTCGGTTGGAGAGGAGCGGTTGCCGCGCAAACTTGTAGCGGTGAGGCAACCATCTTACGGCTCAGGAGTAGTAACGCATCTACGTACGACTTCAAATAGACTTCCATTTCTGTTTGAGATCAGATCTGGGTGTCCATGGGCTGCAGTGACCACTTATTATCAGGTGGCCTGCACGCTCGTTTGCTACTCTTGAAATATATATATCACTACATATTATAAAACAAGGTCCTCCGCTGCGTCTGTCTGTCCGCGTTATACTTTAAACTACTGAACGGATTTTCATACGGTTTTCACCAATAGACAGAGTGATTCATGCGGATGGTTTAGAAGTGTAATTTGTTAAGGTTTTGTGTAATTGGTTGAAACATGACGATCATTGTTGAAAATGTCGAGAAAAGCCTAGCCGGCTGGTAGTTTTCATAGACAACGCTGCCTAATCACTTTGACATATAAAAAAAAAATATATGGGGGGGGGGTATTTCCCCTTTTGTTTTAAAGTTTGCGATGGCATATCTATCTTTTAAGGGTAGTTTACTATAATCATTCTGACTTGACAAACATGGTCACGTACAATGCGGTAATTGGAAAGTTATTTAGACGCATACAGTATTAATCTTCATCAGCTTAAACGGTAGTTACCTTAACCGTTTCACGCACATTATGATAATCCACCATACCACTTACACCATTTAATATAAATGAACATGTTAGGAGTTATCGCAAAATAAAAAGTAACGCGCGCGAACATAAATTCAAGTGCGGGTCTCGCACCGATGGCGGGACTCGATGCGAACACTCTTGCGCCGCGCCCCTTAGGCATAATATGCTCTATTACCCGTGCGAAACCGGGGCGAGTCGCTAGTATATAAGAATAATAACGAATCATCCTAACTATATCCGTGTATTCTTACCATACCATTAGCCAGGAGCCAAGTTCGTGTTGGACCACCCACTGTTAAAGGTACGGTAAACGGGAGAGTATGGTTCCTTTGTAATAAACTTGTGTTTCATGGTGTTTCTTGAAGAATCCGTGTAAAACAAGTTATTTCTTCGATCGCTAATTTAAAAAAATATTTAATATCTCAAAAACTACATGACATATTTTATTTTAACAAATTTTCGTTAATAGTGTTTGTGTTTCAACTTCTATTATCTAAAATTGTATCAACATATTCTATGTAGTAATTCTAACAGTTAGAGAACAGGGAAGGGGCTGGAGGAGGATCTTTACGATTTTAAAAGACTTACTTTTACGTTGTTTGTAGTCTCGTAGGTTAATAAGAACGAGAGGAACGCAATTAAGCCCCAGAACCAGGCTCATTGTGTATACTATGCAATTACAAGTCCGCTTTTGCTTAATGAACCGAGCTGACCGTCCTAATTTCTTAGGCCTCGTTTCCGCTATGCCGAGACCGGTTGTTTCGCCTGAAACCGTCGCCCGGGTTGCGTTACATTACGTACATACATTAGACCGATTCAGAAAGAAAACCGGTCAATCTCGGTCGTAGCATTGGCAGCTACCGTCAGTTGAAGCGATGAACGATTTTTATTACCGGCGCGGCCTCCTTGGCTTTAGACGTTGATCCGGATGTTTTGACGACGCTCTGTGGTGACAATTGATAGGTCCAGTCAAAATGCCGGGCATGGCTTTTTTTTGCCAGATTCGGATAAATTTGAACAGTTTCATATAAGTAGTTACTGAATGAAAGTGATTGTCCTATTTACGGGCTACGGGCTTTTAGGTATCCCTCTTTATCCGGGCAATTCTTCCGGGCGACGGCCGCCGATGAAATCTGCCGCCGTTAGCGGAGGGTCATCAGCTATGAACGGCATAATGAAAACGGGGCCTTGCTCTTCATGATAAGGCTAATCAACCATAAAACTACAATAACAATATTCCTTTGAGCCGACCCATTCCTTAACCGAATCAATACCAGAATGGTAATAATGGGCATTATCGCACTACTTGCGATACCAATATTTGGGCTGACCGGTTTCCACATGGTGCTGGTGTCCCGGGGGCGCACCACCAACGAGCAGGTGACCGGCAAGTTCACGGGCGGGTACAACCCCTTCTCGAAGGGCTGTTGGAAGAATTGCTGCTACACCCAGTTTGGGCCGCAATACCCTAGGTATGTACATTTACTTCTGTTCTACTTGTTACATGTTTCTAGGACCGTCAAAATTTGGAGTTACTTCAACATTTCCCGTAAGGAATGGTATCGATAGAAATTGGCGTTATATTCGGTACGATTTCAGTGGTTTGGAAGTGAACTGCGTGCTTATTTCTTACTTCAATGATATAAAAGTCAAAAAATTACAAGTAATAACTTTAAAGGCTTTGCTTTATAACAGCAGTGGTAGAGTTTGCCGTGTACTGGCTCCAAGGGTGTAGATAGGGAGATAAAAAAGTAAAAACTAACACGGAATCCATCGCGTTACAGTCTAGTCCGGCCATCGAAGTACATCTGGCGCGGCGGCAAGAAGCGGCGCGAGGCGGGCCACTCGGCGTCGGCGATCTCGACGATCGCGACGGACGCGCCGCACCAGGTAAAGACGTACACGGCGGACAACGGCTCCGCGCACCGCCCCGTCGGCGCGCACGCGCACTACAACAAGGTGAGGGCCAGACGCTTGCGGCTAGCTAGCGGATAGCGGATAGCGGGTAGCGGGTAGCGGACGATCGTGGACGGTGAACATTGGATATCGGTTAAAGCTCGATTCACACCTGCAGACACCACCCGTGGCACGTGTCTAACTATTTATTTACAATGATTCAGATTAATTTACGTTAGATTTATTTTTTTAAAACTAGTGCTAATTAATAAACATGATGACTAAGTAATATATCAATTATTAAAAGCAATTAAAAGTATATATGTTCGTTTCTACAAAATCGTTAATTTTTACATTAAAAAAACCATAGCATTAATGAAATATCTTTACTTTTTATTTCAATAAATCTGACTGAGCCACAGCAGCGCATGGCCGCATATAGCTAGTTATAATTATGAGAGCTGTGTAGGGAGCATAGCCTATAAAGAAATGGCTTTCCTTCATTGATAATTCCCTAAAATGCTGTTCTAGGTGGATGAGTGGATAAAATACTCCGCCACTGCTCTCAGTATGCTGTTGTGACGGCACACGTTTTATATATTGAAATACATTATGTAGTGACGTATTCACGTCTAACGTAGGGAGCGCTATCCCACCGACCGGCGTTCTCGGCAAGAATAATTTATCTATGCAAACGCGTGTCTACATGTCTCTCGCACGCTGTAGGAGGTAATTAAGGAGCGTTCCGAGAAGATACATATGCTCACTGTAATGTCTTGTGTTGTCTGACGGCAAAGTATGACTGATGGTCCACCGTCTCTTGTTAGTGTGAAAACTTATGTCGGCCGTGTCTGCTACACTAGTCGTTGGACACGTTTTGTGCTAGTGTGATGATGATGATGTGATGTGAATCGAGCTTAAGGCCTGACGCATGCGACCACTTTTAATAGGTCATCGATTCGTGGCGACCGATTGTCGCGCATGCATTACACGTGCCGACTGTGTGCGGGCGAACTTTAGCGAACAACTCTTGTTGGATGTACAAAGATTGCAATGTACTTTAATGTATTCTTTTCCAAAGAAAAGCTGGATTGTGTCGGCGCAAGTGGCCATACTTGTTCCGAATTTTGTAGGACACTTTTTCATTTTTAACAAGTTCTATTGAAACTGTTATAACATGTTCTATTTTTATCACTTATTGGCGGACCGATTAAAAAGCGATAGTCTGCGTATGGCCTAAGCCTCAGTAAAGTACTAAATATTTGGCCTTTATTTGGTGTCGAAGAAGGGGACTGAAAAATTAAATCCAGGAGGTGGTTAGCAGCCTCTCCTTGTACAGTGAATCATTTTATTTCTTATGCTTGAAGGGTAGCAAGAGAGTGTGCAGGCCACCTGATGTTAAGTGGTAACTGCACCTCATGGACACTCACATCTAATCTTAAACATGATTGAAGCTCTATCTGAGGTCGTACGTCGATGCGTTACTATTACTGACTACGGCAGATTGAGATATCTCTCCAACCGAAATACAAGTGTTATGCTTCACGACAGATTGTGAGGGCATAATTTTTTGCATTGATCGAGGCACACGGCCAAGCGCTTTAACTATAGCTAAAGCTCCTTTTTAGAAGGGCTACAAGTCCAGCAGTGGGCCACAAAGGGTGCTGGATGCAGCAGTAATATGTACCTAAATATGTATGTCACAAGCGGCTCAGTGAGCGAGCCCTTTGAGCGTGTGATTATAGTTCAGTGATCAATAATTATCGGTTTTGCAAGTAACGTCATTTGTATTTTTTAAATTATTATGTGCCTGATTAATTTTGCAATGAAAACCGGAACTTTGTCAAAATAATGTAGCTAAGGAACTATGATCCGCACGCCATCAAAACTTCACCGTCCACTTTGCGTCTCATTGTATTATTTTCAATCGGAGCGCACAGGCGTAAATAAAAAAATGCAAAGTTAAAGTGTTTGTATAAAAAAATATTGTAATTTTCATAATGTGCGCTCTGATAATGATGATTACAAATATACTATAATTTAAGCACTATAAATGTGTTTATGGTGTGAGTAAGTACCATAGACAAATTAGATGACTTGTGTTAAAAAAGTGTCTATATCAAAATCCATAAAGAAATATAGTATGTTTGTAACGCCTGTGAATATTTTCATTAATTTGTAGTTAAGATTGCCAGATGTAAGAAAAATTACCACGCCGTCTATACAAATCAGATTAATTAGCCCATAATGCTAATTATACTTTTAAGTGCTAAACATATTTGGCTTATATAGTCTAACATAGACTATATACTATATCTACCTCAAATACTGAAACCTTTTAAATATTATGACGTAGACGTCTATTATAAGAAAAGAAATAATAATTATGAATTATGTTAAGTTTCTGAATGAACGCACATCGACTCTAGTTTTTCTCATCGAAATTATTTGTTTTCCATATATATATGTATTATATTTAATTTATAAATTAACATCATAATTATGTATTTTTAAATAGATGTTTAAAAAGATAACACTACAAATATTTTTAAAATTCTAAACCTCAACTATAAAAGAATATAACCTTATCTCCCATGCTTGATTAGTTTAAAAATCGCTTGAAAACATTTAGACTGGTCATCTAGTTTTCACGCTTGTAGAGCAATAAATACATACCTTCAATTCACTTCATATAAATTATTTTTACGCATGACACTTAAATATTTCTGTAACAAAATAACAGGTGAATTGAAGACATGGGTATGTCTGGCTCTCTACTCTTAAAATAAATTTACTTTCAGTTTTCTCGGCTCTTGAAAGCCATATGTTGGAATCTATGGAAAACTACTGAATATAATTATAGATTTTACAAAAACATTTCATATACATTCATAATAATACATAATATATTCATTATTCTATGATTATGCGAGATATAAAATATAAATAAAGAGATGTCAAGAATTAACCACATTTTCTTGGTTTGAAGTCTGACAGTAAATGTCAAAAAATACTTTCTGTTTAAATAAATTTGTAATAACTTTGGTTTAGTAGCAAACTGTTTTTTAGATTATTAGATTATGGGGGTTTTCTTCTTTATTGCATTGTATTTAGTGCATTTTATTGTCATTCATATTATTTCTAGTAAAGTATCTTTGGTTGTGTTTTATATCTCGGGTTAAAGCATACATTTAATATTGGATAATCTGATGAGGTATCTATTTCACCGTCAGTATTAATTACCGTCACATTATTAATCATAATTACTCACTAACTTTTATTTTAACATTTTTTCTCCAATAACCTAACTGTATTTTTAAACTGGTCTCTATGCAGTTAAAAATAAGCTTTTTTAAATAATAATAAAATAATGTTTCCTTTCATACTAAATGTTCATTTTAATTTATCTTAAAATAATCATTATCTAACAATTAACTATTTTGTACTAATTAATTATTGTAGTGTTTTTATAATAATGTTTTAATTTGATGAAAACACAGACCTCTTTATCAAATAAAATTTAAGTGAAGTTAGTGCAGGAGTGCTCAACATACTTCAGATGTCACTATGCATCAGGCGTCTTTCGTTTCGCGAAGAGCGGTTTTAACTAGTACTTACACTAGGCTAGTGCCTCCCACTGCTATTGAAAGTGCCCAGCGGCACGCCCCCCCGACCCTATCCACAGCTGTCCCCCGGGCGCGAGGAGCATGAGGGCGAGCTTGAGGGCCCCGGCGCGTCGCAGTCGGCGGACTGCGAGCCCACGCCGCCGCAGATGCAGCGGCGCGGCTCCTCCGCCAACCTGTTCCCGCCCGCCGAGCCGCACCACCACCTGCCCCCCAGGCCGCACCATTACCCACGGTTGAGTCCCTTGTCGAGGAACACTACGTGAGTGTCATATTGATGATTGAAATTGTTTTTTTAGAGTTCCGTATCCAAATTTGTAATTTACGTCTGTCTGTCTGTCCGTCTGCGTGTCACAACCCGTTTATTCGGAGACTGTTAAATGTAGACGAAATTTGGAACGTAGGTGTGTTTTGCGAACCGTTACACAATGCTATAGTGAAATTATCAAACCCTAGGATTTAAACCTCAGACCATCAGCGTGCGAGGCCGGAATTTCACTAGGCCATCGGGGAGGGATAATCAAGTATTGTTCTGGGTTAGGTAGAAGGTTCGAAGGGTAGAATTAGATTGAAGTAGAACAACTTGAAATTAGAGAGTATTATGACAGCAGAGTATATGATGGTTAATATAATTTAAATTGCAAATTCAAAGGGGTACCCTTAAAAATGTAGGGTGGACATTGGAAAAAATATTCCAGGATATAAAAATATTGCTATCTCTAGGCCATCACTGCTTCAATCACAATTCATTCGATGCAATCCAATTCCTGTGAATAGTGCTAAGACTACAATAATTTAAAAGCAGCGTTACGTATTCCAGTCACGGCGGCACGACGACGTCCGGCTACCGGGTGGTGATGGAGCCGCTGCGGTACGACGCGGGGGGCGCGGGCGGCGCGGGGAGCGGGGCCAACGCGCTGAACAACGGCGCGCGGCCCTCCCCCACCATGCAGCAGCGGATCAAGGCGCTCGGCGTGCCCACGCCGCTCGCCGTCACCAGCCCCGTGCGACGGTAAGTGCTCTATGGGGACGTAGGGATGTCCTGGGGGACGGGGGGCGAGGGGTTGAGATGAAGACGAAATGGACATGTGTTTGAGACGCGTAGCCAATGCGAGAGATCTTGTGGGGTTTGGTTAAAGGAAATGTTGGAGGGTTAGGTAAGAATAACTTCTTAAGAGTAGTAACCATTTGGGGAGCGATAGTTAAGTATTGCCCTGGGTTAGGATGAAGGATATTGGAATTAGCAGGCTCAGAATTAGATTGAAGTAGAACAATTTGAAAATAGAGGGTATTGTGACAGCAGAGTATATGAGATAATTTAAATTGCAAGTTCAAAGGGGTACCCTTAAATATGTAGGGACATTGGAAAAAAATATTCCAGGATGTAAAAATATGGCTAGTTCTGGCTTTTAGGGAAGATTTAATTTTTTTAGTTTTTCAGGCTAAGGTTTGTTGAAACTGGTATGCTTGAAGAGGTTTTTTTTTAAATTAATAATGATTTTTACATGACGTGAATTTCCGTTTAAAATAATATTTAATACGTATTGTGCTATGGAAAATAACGAAAAATATATATTATATATAAAATTGAAATATAATTCAACTATGACAAATATGAAAGTATAAATGTAAATTTAGTACATTAACTTATCCTCCAGATCTTTGCTCTGGACATTTGAACCACAATTCATGATGTTTGTCAAACACTGGGTGTCCACACTTTCGATATTTTTACACAATGTGCTTCTTTTACTAGCTGGTTACAAATGTGGATTTAATTGGCGATAATTGAGACAGGAGATCGAATGTTCCCATAAATTATAGGTATTTATTTAATTTCCCATCTTTATCATGGCCTCTTCCCATTACATCGACTGAGATACTAAAATGTTACTGAGACTAAAAATTCCTTGCCCACACTGAAATGCATCGCTTATATGTTTTTATGTTTATTACAGTGAGTGTTAGAATTTTTTAATTTGCATGTAAAATTGTTTGCATCACATGTTTAGCTGTGAATACGTGGGGCGAAGCGCACTGAAAGATTTGCTTGATTCATAAACAAAACATAGATACTAACATAATCATGTATTTACTATGGTTCGATTGAATTATCAAATAACAAGTTCATGAAATGAAACATTTATTTTATCACTAACGTGCTGTTAGAGAATGTTTTGTCTGAAAGAATATTTTTGTAATAAAAAAATAAATGTATTCATTGTAAGTGCCATTTCCAAAATTACTTCTTTCAAATTCATTGCAAAATCGGCGTTTTGTAATCCAAAGTGTGGCAACATCGATAAATTGACATATACTCTCTCATTTTCTCTATTCATACATTTTCTCTTTTCAAAATGTATGGGATTTAGAATTGTATATTTTTAATATAAAACCTTATTAAAATAGATGCAAAAACATGCGAAACTTTCAGTGTGTCTCGCACATTTATTTGAAACAACACTAATCGTGATGTGTATTTTTGTCATTGGTGTATATTGCTTCATGTGTGTCGTAACAGTACTCCGTTATAAACATATAATTTAAGTACTAACCAAAGTTTTAAACAATAAGTATGACACAAACATAAACACGAACATTTGGGAACATGACAGATAAACATTCTTATAATGGGGTACACTATTTTAATGTAGTGAAAGCTTACATTTCGTTTTGCTAATGTTTATAACAGAAGTAATTCTTGAATTTTTGCACTAGTTAACATCCGGCGCAAAGGACCAAATGTAAGCAAACTCACCATTTAGTGTTCATATGTAATTATGTAAATGTGCGATTACGTAATCGTGTTAGGAACACCGAGTAAAACACTGGATCAGATAATCTTATACATTATGAAAGGTTTAATTATTTTTTGCTTCATCAATTTTTGTTGGCACATATTTATTCTATCATATCGTCCATTGTGTTTCAATTTCCTCCAATCTATATTTTAAAACATACATCGTCAACAGTGTTTATATTCGGTATGTGCAATATAAAACATTCCCCTACATCCCCTACACCTGCATTATTTATTGGCCCTGTTTACACTGCATCCATCGTCGGTTCATTCTTAAAACATAAATTCGAATAAGAGCTATGAAACGTTTCCCAGTGGTGCTGTCACATATCTCGCTCATGCTATTATCTGTTTTGTTTTTATTCCTCAAAAAACCTCGAGCTTTTAATCCGAGAAACACATACGACATAATTATGAATATAAATTTCAATAATACTAAATTAATTATTACACTTTTCACTGACACGGAGCGTATTTCTATTAGGCCAAACCATCGCACCGATATACTTTTTAGCTAATCATGAGATTATCTATGTCATACAATATCATTATTTGTATTGTGTTGTATTTCAATTATAAGAACTGACAAAGGGCGCAGTGTATTAACGATACGATTACAATAATAATTTACACATAAACATATCATGTACTGCCAAATGCAAAAGTTTAATGTTTTACAGGATTTAATAATATAACCGTAACATGATATAGTTTACACTGGAAAGTTTAAAAGTACGTATCAATCATGATAAATGAAGGCACAATTGCGAATTCAGGATTTCATAATGAGTGTAGGTAGCCTGTTGATAATCTTAATAATATACAATGTTCGATGTTTATAAAAATGTCACATCATTTTAATTATGTAACGGGTATTTATGATATGTGTTTTTTTTAATTGCCGACCGATTTGCATAGATCGTGATCACAGCGACACTGCGGCAGCGGGGAGAAACAATTGACAATTGAATATCTTTACGCGCCGAACCTTGCACTATTTGCGGTTTACATAAAAAAAACTACGTTACGTAATTAAAATGTATAATTCCCGCGATAATATTAACTTAAAATATTTTGTCACACCATTTGCTATAATATACTAATAACATTTAGTTTAAAATTAAAAAAATGGAGTATATTTTAAACTTTCTGTGTCGCCTATATAAATGTTAAAAAGATGGAATGAATATTAAAGGTTAACATTTTTTGGAATTACAAATTATATTTGTGGTCGTAATGTGTAAAGTGTAAACATTATAAAGAGTGAAATTTACCGCTTTTACGCGGCAGATGGACCTAACGCATAGAGCCAACGTGTCGACGGTAAATCGTAATGACGTTTATGTTTGGTTTTGTGTGTGTGTTGTTTTTCGTAATCGATGTGGGTTGGTGGAACTTTGCCTGTACTTCCTTATCTTCCGTACGCTATCGCTGCCTCCACTGTGTGCTTATTGGGTGACTTTTTAATTCGTTTCTAGGGAGTGTTGACGATGTGACGCTATCGTAGTTAGTGAGGATTCCACTTTGATATTTATATTTTCCTGTACAGCTTACACGTATTTTTTATAACACTGCTTTGAATATATCTAATTGGAAGCAATAACTGATAATCGACATGATAACAAAACATGAAGATTTAATAGGTGGTAGAACTATAGTTTTTCCGGGGAGGTACTACCATCCCCGCTACAGTAATTCGCCGTGAAGCATTTTTTGTGTTTCGATTGGAGGTGTGTTTGTCGGCTACAAGTACAGCGAGGCGACCATCTTAAAACTCAGGAGTAGCAACGGATCTACACACGACCTGAGATGAGACTTCAGTCCTGTTTGAGGTTAGATGTGGGGATCCGGTCTGCAATGACTACTTAACTGTAAGAGGGCCTCGCTTCTACTGTTCCTTGGTTAGGATATATAAAATAATACATGTTTATTATACATAATTATTCGAGCCTTTTTGTATTTCTTTTGTAACGTGAAATAATGAATTGGATCTATTATTTTTAAAGCAACTAAACTTCCTCCAATCCACATAACATCGATGTTTATTGAACGCTATTATGCGTTTCTGCACTGTAGGTGCTTTTTAACACGCCTTGTTGACTGGTCATTGGTATTGGTTACCCGTTTTCCCATTTGAAACACCGAGCTATATTTTTATTAGCACAGAATTGCACTGTTTTTTTTAAATGAAATGTTCATGCGATTGGGTGTATATTGTTTTGTATACTCATTGTAAATAATATGTGTCAAGTCTGTAATTAGATGTTTTACACGATATTTCCGGACGAATCCGTAAAGCAATCAAATTGGAACATACCATATGCTTTATTTTACTATGAATTGGACTCGAAATTAAATTGAAAATAGTTTTCTTATTATTTACTCTGATGCGATCTTTTGCTAACAGCGATAGTTAACGAAGTAGACGGTAATCGGTAATGTCGCACTTTCCATTGAAATAAAATTGGACAATATTATTTGCATACTGTTCTTGTTTGGACTCAGCAAAGTTTGATTTAATTATTGAATTAAAAACAGTTTAGACACTGTTTATAATTTGGTTTGCTCGTCTTTTGTGTCCTAAGGTATGTGCGAGGGAAAGAGTGAAAAAGAGGGTAGATTACAAAACTAGTTTTTAATATTTTATTTGATACAGGTACGTATGAACATATATATCGCATGAATACTTTTTTGATTTTTAATCTGGCGTAAGATCTGTCTCCTTTAAAAGGAAAAGGAAATGTCATTTCAAATTAGGATTTTTAAAAATTTGAATTTGATCATACAAATCTAGTTCCATAAAATTATGAGTTCCGTATTTATGTACTTTAAATAAATAAAACGAATGCCTGTTTAACACGTTGACTGCGGCGCTAATATTCGAAACAATCCACCCGTGTGGCGCGTAACGCTATAGGCGTGTTCCAGTATGGAAGCACGCACCGTATGCGTGCGAGGCGCACGGGTGGCGCGGACAGTGAACAACGACGGGTGTATTTGCGGCAGTCAATGTGTTAAAGAGACATACAGTATATACCTACGTAATAATAATTATTTTTACGGCGACAGATCTTATGACTGAATATCATTGTCGGATTTAATTTGCAAGCTATTTTTGAAGATTTGATAATATGGTGTGACGCATTGTATTTGGTGTGAAGATTCATCTTATTATTTTATTTATTGATATCAATATAATTATATAAATTTTATTTAATTGCTATTAATTGTATCAACCATTTTATATGCATCACATCACCATTTGTATGTAAATATTATGCTGATGAAATGATTTGTTTAGCCCTTATGGGAACACTCTTATCAAAAATTCAATACAATGTTAGTTATTGTTTTTTTTTTAACTTTTTAATACTTAATACGATGTATAAAAATTAATAGGACATTTATTTGTGAGTTTTAAACTGATTAATTTAATGTTGAACTAAATAAAGGATGATGATTGTGATGAGGAAGATATTGGTAATAATTATTCATACTGAAATTTCATTTCACCAGAATAAATTGATTTGGTATTAGTTGGCAGTAGTTTGTACGTAGTGTTAGTGTATTATAGTGTATAGTGGCATGGCGTTGGCATGCTCCCCGCAACCGCAGGCCGCCGGGACTCGGCCCGTTCAGAACTAGATACAGCTAAATAGAGTTCATCTTACTCAATGGCGAGATTGGTTTAACCATGTTTCAGTGGGCTGGGAATTAATATTACGCTAAAGTTTTAGAGCTTCTTCGAAGGGTTTTAATGACTTTTCGCATAGACATAATATTTATTTCTGTAAGTCTGACTTTAAATATATTTTGGAGAAATTTACATGTGCATTGAAGTCAAATTTGTATCGGGATCGTATCGAGGAAGAGACATGTTGAACCAGTCGCCCCTATTTATTTGTTATGAATTCATATCCGCTCCTACATAAAATTTGACGTTAGAAAAAATATTAAGAGAGTCGACGTAAGCACAGAGCCGCGGCTAAGTTTCGGCGAGACGAGTTCTGAACGCGGGTCCCGCGCGGCGGCGCTCGCAGACGCTTCTCCCCGCAGCTCCCGTCTCCTTCTGTCCGTAGGCCGTACGATAACGATAGCGAGCGCTCGGACGAGCTCGCGCGATTAAACCCCTGACGTGAGCGCCGCGCACAGGTCCAACCCGGGCACGCCGACGCAGCCGCGCCGCCCCGACTTCATCGGCGTGCGCACCTCGCCGCAGCGGCGCTTCCTCTCCGAGGGCGAGCTGCTGCGCGCCGAGCCGCCCGCGCACCGCCCCACCGCCGACGACATCCGCGAGCTGGCCGCCTCTCCGCAGCGCGGCGGCTACCTGTGGGCCGAGCGGCCGCCCGCGCCGCACCCGCCGCACCCCGCGCTCCCCCCGCACCCGCTGGCGCACGGCCCGCACGCGGTGCACGCGCACCCGTCCCCGCTGCCGCGGCGGCGTGCGCCCGTGCCGTTGCCCCCGCACCCGCCGCATCCGCCGCGGCCCGCACGCCCTCTGTCCTTCGTGCGCGCGCTGGAGGTGCAGGACCAGCTGGAGCGCGCGCCGCCCGCCGACCCGCCCGACCGCGCCTCCGTCTACGACTGCAACTACGAGATCTCCGTGTGAGCGGGCCCGCCTCGCCTCGCCGACGGCCGGGTCTCGACCTCCGTACTATTCCAAAGATACTTTGACGACGTCGTTTTTAAGGTTGCAACGCACAATATCCTCTGAACTCGACCACGAGTGCGAAGACTTGTACAGAGTAACGATTTCGTTTCGATCGACGCGGCGCGCGATGCCGTCGCGGTGAAGGACGAGCATTTAGTGTAATGCCATGCGGCGTGCGGTCGGCATTGGAGTGATCGTGTAATATTATACATATAGAGTTAAAGGTTAAGATTCGTAAGAAGTAATTAGAGTTTTATATGTATGTATATTTGTGAGTACTTTGTAATGTTAAATAATATTTAGTCCGTGGATCGTTCGAGTGTACATAGTCCCCCAGTGTTGTGATTCCAGGATGACATGATAGTTGTATTACGAGGCCGTGTGACGTGAGAATGGTAACCGAAACGCTGTCTCAATGGTGTATAATATAATAATATAATGATGATATATATTTATGTAACGTTTTCTCGATGCTGTTGTATGTTCTTCTTAGGTATAGACACAGTCGAGTTTGCGGGAGGTTACGGAATTGACTGACTCGTTAATCTGCCTCAATTTTGATTTTTATCGACTCATCTGCTAGCGCGGCGCGGCCTTAGGGGTCTGATTCGTTATTTTATTTCGGTTACATTTAAAAAATATAAATGTAAGTATATACCCAAATGTACACCTCATTCTACTGTACGTACGAGCAATAAGCATGCTTCTGATTGTGTATGTATAATGGGAGTGTGAAACGAACCATGTATAAGGAAATTGTGCCAAATATTCTGTAGACGCAGGTAGTATCTATGTAGCTCATGTTTCGTTTCGTCTCAGTTCCTATCGAATTATTTTGAATATGAGAATGTTACCAAGGAATTGTTTTGAATATTGTAATAATACGAAAATATTACTTATTATAAATTGACATAAAACATGAATAATGTTTAAAAGTGATTAATCAGAATTCTAATCGCACTGTAATTGGAATCTCTAGTCTCTTGTCTTAACTAATCGACTACTTTCCGCATTTTACATCTTTTGATTAATTGTTATTCTTAAAATTATATAACTTTTGACTTTAAATAAGAACTGTGTTTATAATATAATCACTTTAAGTAACAAAATTTTGACTCGGATTGAATAATATTTGCTTCTTCGCTGTTATTGTATATAATATTATCGTTGGAAAAGTATGCAATGAATCTAATTACACTATTACTTTTTTGAAATTTGGAAAATAAATAATGGGTCTGTTGCACAATTATGTGCAACTCATTATAGAAAAATTTGGTTATTTTCAAATATTTTTGGCTTTAAAACATATGCAAAAATTGCTTTTTTTAATACCAAAAAAGAACACCTTCTCTTTTTAAAAACTACCCTCACACAGCATCAAATGAAGCTCTCGTGTAACTGGCCCTTAGTATGCTGTAGCTTGTCGATACAGCTTAATTGCATTTTTACGATTAGATTTAAACCGAGATAATACTATATATTATCTATATACATACATATATAAGCAATGTAAAATATATGAATGGCATAACAGCATGTAAATCCGATTTTTTAAGAGACTACAGAATAAACAAAGTTGGTCGAAACCTTCAAATGTTCCGATTTCAAATGAGTAATCGACTTTATAACGATTACGAGTAAAGAAAAAAGTATTATCACATACATATAATCCTTTCTTTTGACTGTTCGATTCAAACTCAAATTTCATTTGTGCTTGCGTTCATAGACCCTGGTTGTGGAAAGTTTATATTCATAATAAATACAAATTTCAATGTTCTATGAAATCATATTTTCTATACTGAATATTTAAAAAATTATTTGAATGATGGCACTACCGTTGTTATGAATTGAAAACCTAGTACGTATAAACTAGGGTGCAAGGTTGAACGACATGAGAGGTTTCAGTCTTAAGGATTACATAGAATGGACTCGCACTGTTTAGATAGCGCTTTAACTTTAAAACTTTAAACACTACATGGGACAAATGGGAATTTGAGAAATCCAATCCAAGTACTTTTGACAATAGTGAATTATTGATTACCCTTAGTAAACATTTGACAAATATGCCTCGAAGCATTATTTTCTTTATGATCTTATTATGTCTTATATAATATTTCTTGTTGTTTACATGATTGGGATAATGTTTTGAAAAACATTAGCTTATTAATCTGTAACGTTTCTGTCACTATTTCACATACAAGGCATTTTTTATTATTCGATTTCTATAGTATGTAGTCACCTATACAAGGTGACGTAGTCGCGCCTGACAGTTGAAACTGACACTGGAAATTTATTTTTATAAGAGCATGGATGGCAACGATTTTTATTGTCACATTTTATGAAACAGGACCATAGCACAAGTAAACCGTGCCGTATAGATTGGGATGACAAAAAGTTGATAAAAAATTATTTGTTAAATATTTTTAAAACATTATGACCATTTAAGTCCATTCTATAACGTCCATGACAAGACCGGAGCGGTTGAGATTACTATGCTGTGTACATAATGATATATATCTATACATTTATGAATTACATATAAGGCTCCACAATAAAATATATCAAGTATTGTCATGTAATACCAGAATGTTACTGTAAATATTTGGAAGGAAAAAATCTTTCTCTGGGACATTTACAATCCAATATTAAACTTTCAAAATAGTCTAGTCTTAATTTGTCCTGTTATATTATATAAAAGCAATAATAGTGATAAATAATAACAACAAAATACTTGGTGTGTTCTATTGCGTGGTTCATATAAATTTTTCTAAGTTTAAGTGTGTAAATATCCGGCAATTTGAGTATATAATAAAGTGGAGTTTGTATAGAATGTGTATTGTTATGAATGTTACTATATGTATATTGACTTTTATTTTTTCAGTGTATTTATTTACGGTGCCAGTAACTAGTGTCGGTTTTCCTCTTTAGACATATCAGTAGCACGATTTTTTTATTATAATCTCCTTAGATAATAGAAGAGTAGGAGATGGCGCTTGTTAATTAATTTGCGTGGAACTTCACGGTTCGGTAATATATCGACTACAACGTATTTGTTGTTGTACTCATTGCGGCGGTTTTTTTTAATTTAATATAAAGTTAGGACAAACCTATTAATTACATAACGGGTACTCACGTTTCGAAGTGACCACGATCCATGCAACTGGGTCGAAACATAGGCAAAAAAACCGCATATCGTGAGTACCCGTTACGTAATTAAAATGTATATTTTCCGCAACAATATTAGCTTAAAATCTTAGGACAAACCTAGTCCGCAACAATCCTATTCCTGTTTTCCTAAGACATGTAGTGTGCACAACCACACATTCATGGCACCACCGTTATTGTAAATTGAAAACCTAGTGCGTATAAACTAGGGTGCGAGATTAAACGACATGAGAGGATGTAGTCTTAAAGATTACATAGAATGGACTCATACTGCACGCACGCCTCCGAATGCACGCATGTACAAGCGAAAAGAAAACGAAAATACACAATTTAAAAATTGTAATACCGTTGAACAGGTCGCCACTGCGTCTATTGTTGAATTTCCGCAGATAATTCGTCGTTTATATTAGATTGACAAGGGCACGACTAAGATTAATATACTGTTGTTTTCGTACGGTATTCTCAACTCATCGTACTTGCATATCAAAGTGTATAGGCGTACATTGAATTACATTAAACGAAAACAATCTTGTACATTTATGTCTAAATTTGAAATGAGCGCCGAGATGGGCTCCTTATATGGTGCAACATCGATATTGAATTTATTTAAACTCTTCTACTATCTAAGGATTTGATTAAATTAGATTTTGCACATGTTTGACGGCCTAGGGGCGAAAGTTTACGACCATGGACGTTTTAGTCTGTTGGTTTTGAATGCAATATGACGCAATAATATTGTTTTCTCA
This sequence comes from Phareas burnsi, assembly GCA_018249415.1. Lineage (NCBI taxonomy): Eukaryota > Metazoa > Arthropoda > Insecta > Lepidoptera > Hesperiidae > Phareas > Phareas burnsi. The sequence goes on along the minus strand of DWKL01000154.1, from coordinate 5,156 downwards.
CATTCCGTTTTCGAAGACTTCAAAGTTTTGATTTCATTTAAAACTTATTATAAAAATTCTTGATCCGGTGTGTACTTAAATTATGTCCACGCATGCTTTTAGGACTCTAAATTGAATTTATTGTTTAATATATATTTATCACGACATCTAAGGTAAGGAATAAGAATTTTGATTGATTTTATTATTCTAAATAAATATTTCTATTAATAAAGTCTGATAACGCATAGACATTTTCATAATAAATCAATAACATCATTCTATTCATAGGATGGCCTATATGCTAGTGTATTGACCGGAACGCGTCATGGTGTTCGTGACGAGTGTTTTAAAGTATAAAACAATCGTAGACTAGTCGATTACTTACATAATTTCAGAAATGACTAACTTTGGATGTATCGGGAGGAAAGGAGATGAGTTTTGAAATGCCAAAGGTGTCTTAAATTTGGCAATAGATAAAATAAAATGGTATGCAGTTCAAGTTAAGTATGTTGTAATATTGCTTCATGTTGACTTTGTTTTTTTCTCAATGTTTAAGTCTTTATCACCTTAAGATATGTTGTCCAATAAGAGTTACAAATGTAGATATAGCATTTTCACATTATTTATAGCTCAAAACGTGTGTCCGGAGGGGATAAACAGTTTGAAAGTTCAGCTGCGCTGTACCACACAGTAAAGACTAATGTGTAGATATATTTATAGTACCTCCTCAGAAATCGTTATTACCTATGTGTATGTGACAGTGTTTTATTTTTGTATTTTGATAAAATTTGTGTAAATAATTTTCTTATTTTATTGATATTAAACTCGATTAATCAAGATGGTTCTGATTTTTTGTTTCTTTGATTATTTTTTTTATGTTTTAATAGTAGAAAACGTAATTTTTCGGGTTTTTCATTCGCGTTTTAACATCGGTTAAGTGGTCACTGCAACCCATATTTATCCTCGTCTAATCTCAAATAGGATTGTAGGCTTGTCTGAGGCCGTACATCCATATATGTTACTACTAAGGATTAAGATGCTCGCTTCGTTCGTAGTGTGTTCGGGAATCGCGTCTCCAACCGAAACAAGATTTGTTTCACGGTGGATTATTTTCTTTTAAATTACTTCCTTTTTTATTTTACGTACTTCGCATAGGTAGTTGTAATTTATATAGCGGTATCGATATCTAATCTGTGAAATAAAATGATATGAATGTGTTGAAATTCAATTGCGTACATACCTTTACTGTGGCGATTTACACTTTAGTCATTATTTAAATAAATTATGTAAGTATTAGCTGCTTGGGCTTTTAATTTAGCTTGCAATATCGGAACGTTCTTGTTTTTTCCCGCCATTTAAATTTATTCTTAACAGCATTAGATTCCATAGTTTTGTCCTAATCTACGTTTATCATTTGATAAATGAAAAAAATAAACGGTTTAGAGAAAAAGTCATAAAATACGCACGGCACAATCAATCTTCAAGATAATATACAGCAGTATATATGTTTATATACGCCGTGAATAAAGCATTAATTTGTGGTCTGTTTTGGAGAAGGAACTTAATTGTAACCATCGATTTTAGTTACAAAATTCTAAATCTATGTGTCTGATCCCTTACATTTTTAATCGAAGTCTCAAACAGTATCTATGTGGTTATTATATACAATGCACAATATAAACATGTTAACCATTAAAATATATTATATTTGTCTTTGTTGAAACTATGAATTAAAAATATTTTTATAATGGCAGCACTTAATCGTACGTAATGTCAAGTTGACATTTCCTTAGTCTGTGAAAGTTTATAAATCTGTGGTTCTTTTTATTGTGGACGGGTAAAGAGAATGTGAGTTTCGCGAATTTTCTGAAATATATCCAAACAAATCTAATTGATATTGCATATTCTGAATTAAATTTAACTTTTATCTGAAATTTTTTATGTAGTACAGTGATAACGTGTGAAGATTTTCCATGCAGAGCTAATATTTGTCTTTAAAAGTTGTGATGAAATGATTGTAAGATTCGTGTTGACACTGTCACATTTAGTTCAGAGAGTAGCTTTGTGCGTGAGATACAATACCGAGTACTGCTTGGTGAGCTAGTACTGTGAGAGAAGTGCCTTGAGTAATTCGTGAATAACTTGTGGCGGGAAGTGTGAGAACCTGACTGTTTTGTTTGAAGGTTAGTTTTGTTGCAGATCCATCCAAGATGGGTAAGATTATGAAGCCTGGTAAAGTAGTGCTGGTCCTGAGTGGCCGGTACGCGGGTCGTAAGGCCATCGTGGTGAAGAACTACGACGAGGGTACGTCAGACAAGCCGTACGGCCATGCTTTTGTTGCCGGCATCGACAGGTATCCACGCAAAGTTCACAAGAGGATGGGCAAAAACAAAATCCACAAGCGTTCAAAAGTCAAGCCTTTCGTCAAAGTAAGTTCTGAGTTAATTGAAGTTTATTATTTTAAGTGTTTTTATTTCTTTGGTATATAAAATTAAGGACACCTATGTGTTTGTACTTAGATAGTGTACTACTTTATTAATATAAAATTTATTTATTACTACATTATAAACTATAACATGGATATCAACGTCATACTTAGGTTATGGTTGTGTATTATTTGTTTGTCATGATGTATATGTTAGTTTAAGAGATCAAATCAAACTCTATTATATACATATTGCAATGTATTGTAAAGAAAAATTGTTTTGAAATTATTAATAGATCGATATAGAATAATCAGAACTAAATTAGCCACTCGTCACCGGTTTAATAAATCAAATTAAATTATGCTACTGGGTTAAGGGGCTCTCCCTTTTCTTTCATACCTACCTTGTGTTGTGCTCATCATCAAACCATTATTGTCTCACTGCTGGGCATGGGTATCCTCCCAGAATGAGAAGGGTCAGGCCATAGATCATAACACTGGTCAAGTGCCAATTGATAGATTTAATTCACATTCAAGAACTCGAACAGAAAACATTCAGGTATGTAGGTTTCGTACAATGTTTTCCTTCACTGTCAAAGCAAGTGATAATTAATTTCTAATATGCATATAACTTCTTAAAATCGAAGTGAGGTGACTGGTGCGGGGTGCAGGAAGTTTAACTGCTAGGCAATCACTTTTATTATACCATGATGCTGGTGTATTAGTCCTACGGTGTTGTGTTACCTTGGCTAAAAACCATTATTGGATATTGTCATGAATCATTTAGATTCTTTCTCTTCATTTATTCTGTCCTTATCCCAAGATTATATAAACAGTACAAAAATCCTTGATGTAGTTTATATATGTGTTGTAGAGGAATAATGAAATTTCTCAGGTTGCTACCTCATCAAGACATCTTACGAAGTAGTCTTAATTTGCAGTACTTTAAATGTACAATGTGTAAAAGTACTTTAAATAACATAATATGAATTTAATTTAGTGTTACTTAGTACTGTTTGAACCAAAATCATGCTACAGCTAAAATAGGGCATTTAAAAAAAAAAAGTTTTTACCCGTTGATTGCGGCAAACGCACTTGTCGTGTTTTACTGCCCAAGCCACCCGTGGGACTCGCACGCATACAGTGTGATGCATTTAAACCTATGCGAAATTGCGGCGAAACACACCTTCTGTGTTTACGCCGGCGTTACGCCAGGGCGGGACAACACGAATTTTGTCCCGTTGTTGTTATCCCGCTCCGGCAAAAAAACACGGCAGGCGTGTGCGCCGCGGGTATCTCGGCAATTTAAACACGCCACGCGTATGCCGCCGCACTGGAGTTCTGGTACGTTCCAAGACTGCGGGAACATTTCGAGCCGCACGGCTAGATCGGATGGAATATTAGCGCCGCAGTCAAGATGTTAAAAGACGTTTTTACACTTATATCTCCACACTAGAATCCCGTGTCGTGGGTGCACAGCATATACAAACACCCAGACCCAAAATAGAAATCTAAAATCACCTTTTAGATGCATGTCTGTCTGGGCATTGAGCACTGAACTCTGTATGTCAGACCAGTTCACTGTGCCATGGTAAACGTCGAGTTAAATTAAAGTCCATTATTTTAGGTTTCCTGCATATCAGTCATTGAAAATTAATGCTATAAATTCTACCGTTAGTATGATCCAGACTAAGGTTATATATGTCTATTGACTGTAGTATGGTTGTTGGTTAAATAGATTTAATACATAACATAAGAATAAGTCAATACCACATTGGTTTTCATTCTTTCCAGGTAGTAAACTACAACCATTTGATGCCAACCCGGTACTCAGCTGACTTCAGCTTCGAGAAATTCAGCGCCAAGGACCTGAAGGACCCTGCTAAGCGCAAGAAGCTCCGTTTCAACACCAGAGTGCGCTTTGAGGAAAGATACAAGAGTGGAAAGAACAAGTGGTTCTTCCAGAAGCTTAGGTTCTAAGGTGTACTTTTAAATAAAAATCTTAACAGCAATATATGTTTCATTTGATTACAAATAGCTTTACTGCCATATCCAATTTCCAATTGATCTTGAGAACATGCATATACACTTATCTTATATAGTTCATCACAATATGAACTCATCTTGCAGCGGAGACATTAAATGATTGTATAGGTGGATATTATTGAGTCAAAAGATTAATGTAGTGATTGTTTAAATAATTTTATTATCATATCATACATATAATTAGTGATAATTTTATGATGATTATGTATAATATTTTCAACGTTTTGTTTCGCGTTTGCTATTGATACATTGGGTCTGTGGTCAGCTGACGTACACCTCTGCTAGGCTTGTTCGCGCTTCTGTCAAAAATTAGCATCGCTTTTCAGGGGGAAACGATGCTAGCGTCCTGGGCAGAATGCCACTGGGTGGAGTATTGGATGGCATATATAATTTGTATTTTTAAAATTATATAAATTATTTGTAACTAGACTTAATACATAATAATCCTACATTATGTATGTTAAAAATTTTACTTCGAATCGATTCAACAACGGCTCATTTTCGTATTTTCGTTAGACCTTTTTCAGTAGATCCCGAATGTCGATCATCATATTATTTGAAAGAATTTTGTCAAACGATAATAAGATGGTGAGTTGAATAAGGAGGTATATATATACATTAAAAAAAACGACTTGCGATATAATTGTTTTAATTTTAAATAAATTATTTAGATAAGCAGTCTATAGTAAAGTAGCCTTATGATTGA
>DWKL01000153.1:0-23287 GCA_018249415.1 Phareas burnsi | reverse complement strand
GACACTGGGCGCAGTTTGAAAACATGCGACACAGGTTGGCCACGAACCCATATCTCCACCAATCCGCATTGGACTAGTATAGTGGAGTATACTGTAGACCTTCCCCAGTTATAGGGAAGATCCGTGCCCAGTAGTGTGATATAAAAATAATTGCAATAAATAAATATGGAGTAAAATAAAATATTTTTTCTTTTTATTGTATATATATATATAATATGTGTGTGTGTATATAGAATATAAGTTGAACGGGGTATGACAGCATAAGGGTGCGTCGTGCCGTTTGCCGTTATAGCATCGAATCGGTCTTAGCCTCTAGGCGCTCCAATAATGCTTCACATAAAAAATACTTTTGGTAGATGGTAGAACTATATTTCATACGAGGAGGTACCAATGCTGCCCTCATAATCTGCCGTGAAGCAATTTTTATGGTTCGGTCGGAGAAGTATGTTTGCCGGGTAGACTTGCAAACGAGGTGACTATCTTAGTACTCAAGCGTAGTAACGCATCTGTGACTTCAGATAGGACTTAAAACCTGTTTGAAGTTAGATGTGGGTGCCCATGGGCCGCAGGGAGCACTTAACATCAGGTGGACTGCAGGTGCGTTTGCTATTCCTCTAAAAAAAAAAAAAAAACTTTTTGTTTCATTTTATGACAATGCAGACAATCTTCGTGTGAGGCTACGAGACTATGGGATTGAAGGATTTTTTTATTTATTCCTTATTGACCTTAACTTTATTGGTATTAATTAATACAAAAAAACATTGTTTACAAAAGGTTGACTTAATGCTAAATAGCATCATCTCCCATATAATTATTATTTATTGCAATAATAGTTACACATCTGTAATTAACGTCCATTAGGATTCTTTTTCTTTTTGGGTTTGGTGCCTATGGGCAGTAGTGACCACTTATTTCATTGGATGGATTATGATTACCTATACTGCTGTCTGTCTGTTGTATGTGTTATTTATTACATAAAAAAATCTTGCCATCATTACCATCCAGCACTCCGTTGCAAATTACGATGAGAACCACTTCGCCTGTTGAGTCTGTGCGCATAAGCGGATTATCCAATCTATCCAATTGGCCTCACTGCAAGTAGCTGCAATTATCAACTTTGTAGGACCTAATACATTTTAACTACCAATTACTCTTTATAGTTATTAATCACTCATGACAATGTATACTAGCATAACAAAACAATCTATTTATTTGTGTTTTCTCAAAAATCTTTGATTCAACGAAAGAGCGATGAGAAAGGAAAGAAAAATAGAGTCGAAACGGTCAATTATTAGACAGGAAGTGACTAGCAGTAAATATATTATATAAATAAACAAATGATGAAGTATCTGATGACTGCACGAACTGCAGTGGTTACCACACCAGTCTGACACATAGCGTTCTTGGTTCGATTCCCGACTATGCCGACATCTAAATGATGAATTTAGATTTCTATTCTGGGTCTAGTCTAGTGTATGTGTACTCTATGTGTATATGTTCATGGTACCCTAGACATAGTGTAGATATCCTAGTATGCGGCTATGAATGTAGAAAGCATTTGTTTGTCTGATCAATCGGATTTCAATTAGTAAATGTCATCATTGTCGTCATTAACTTATTAGGTATTGCTCCATTACTGACCACAGTTCGCTTCTTAGAATGAGGAGAGTTTACCTCATACATCAAGAGAACTATGTTCAGTCGCCATAGTCGATCACGTTGGTTATGTGCAGAGTGATCGACAAACACGGTAAATCTTGGAGAAGTTTACGAAGAGCTGTCATATATGTAAACTGACTAACAGATTTACAATGTTTTCTTTCGTCTTTAAAGAAAGTGATAATGATTTTAAAACGTACATAATTCTGAAAAATCAGAGGTGCCTGACTATCTGTTAAAAATCATACCTTTTACAGGTATGAATTTGAATGATGAATGATGATGATGATTACGATGATTGAATAATGAATGACTGAACACACATTAATAATCATTAAGATTCATTCAGTGTTATGCACATAATATATTATTAATACGTCAGTTCGAAAAGAAATTGCGTTGGTAAATTGTATATTTTAATTAAATGCATAAACGAGGCCAAGAACTGCACTTACTAAGGACTTTACAAATGTACGAATATGTGCAAATTTTCGCATTTTGCTGACACTTTTTTCGCTTAATTTAATGCAGTTCATAATAGCAGGTCAAGTGTGTAACGAAACCGAGGCTTATGATATATGTGGTAGTTTTTTAGCTGAGTATACTTATCTCGAGGAATGCGAGAGTTGCAGTTTGAAAAATATTTTTCGTTGCATTTTACATTCACGCTCTTTGCTGGTACAGATATTTTATACTAAAACAATTAATGTTTTTGTAAAAAAATAGTAAGTTTAACCTATGATTTTAAACGCATATCGTAGTTGAACTGTTACTGTTTAATTTGCGACGTGTATTGTAGTGTCTTTTGAGTCAGTTGAACACTGCATGGATCGTGGTCACGGCGAAACCACGATCCACGGTTTCACCGCGACCACGGTTCATGCAATTAGGTCGAAATATTTGGGTAAAATTATTCTATTCTGATATATTCCCTTACGTATTAAAATGTAAGTTTATCTTATTGCTGTCTTTTAGTTAGTTTTATAGTTATTATTCTCGAAAGTACAATAGAGACAAAATAGTTCTTAGTGGAACTTACATTCCAGATGTAAAAGAGTAATCGCCATAACAATTAATTCAGAAAACGTGACCTTAATTTACAACCTAATTTCACACACAAATGTTATATCACAAAAAAGCAACGCAAATCCACAGAAAAGATTATAAAATGCGATGAATGTACGAGTTAATTGGCGTGATATTTACACAATACGTAAGCGATACGCCTACATTTTGGGTTAATATTTACTCCGTCTAATACCCTTTTTAAATTTCGTATTTTCATTGTGCGCTTCGTTATTGTGAAGGCCATGATATACAAATTAAGCAGATATTGATTTTGTGAGCAGCCAGATAATCTGACGAACACGGAGACATTTATATATAATTTTTAAAAATAGAATTTTTCGTGCTTCGCCTACGGCAACACTGTTATACCTATTTTTGTGATAAATGAGAGACACTTACATGAGGTGTTGCAATTTATTCCTTAAGGGTAAAATGGTATCGTTGGCTAACGTCAGAGAGGACTTAAATCCTACATATAGTCCATTACAGAAGTTCACGGTCCAGTGACCACATACCACCAAGATTCCACTGCGTGACTGTTACTTTTCCTGTACTATAAAAAATATTTTTGCCACATAATCTCTACATTTCTCTCTTAACGCATCCTTCAAAATAAAACTTTTTACAGCTGTGTAATACGGCTAGTATAAGGCAGCTATAAATAAGTATTTACCATGTTGTAAATTATTAAATGTTACTAAGAATTTTTGTTGTTATTTAAACTCTCCGCCATGGCGAAACCATCTGGTTTATTAATTTTACGAAATCATTTAAAAACCGCATCTGGGATGGATGCTCCTTTATTTTGAGTCTGTGGTCAACATTAATCGCGTTACAGCCAGGCTTTAACCGTCGCGACACGATGGTTTATTCTTCCTTTAATGGGATAATGTTTCCGAAATACTTTTCGTAATGTAGTATAATGGTTATTCAGTTGCTTTAAGTGGCATGCATGAAATCCTACTACTTTGGCTGTCAGTATAAAATATAACCGCAATTTATTCAATTTCAAAAACAACTGTAAGAAATATTTGTAGAACGTGGTAAGGCAGATATACTCATAAGGTAGCTCGATTCGATCGACCGATTTGAATGAGGAATTTTGTCTTTTATATATTAAATAAAGGCAACAAAGTAGCTTGCAACTAACCTGATGTTAAGTGGACATTACGCTCGTGTACATTTGTAGTCGATGTTAAATAGGATCTATTGAGGTCGGTTACAGATTAAGGCGGCAGTGACCACTTAGCATTAGTTGTGTTGCATGCCAGTTATTGCTGTTATTAATACATAACAAATGCCTGTGTCTATTTACCTCATATAATATATACTTTTATTTTATATTTGAGGAGCAGTAAACGAGCATGCAGGCCACCTGATGTTGACTAGTCAATGCAGCCCATGAACACCCACATTCAACCTCAAACAAAACTGAAGTTCTATCTGAGGTCGTACGTAGATGCGTCACTACTCCTAAGGATGGTCGCCTCGCTGCAAGTGTCCCCGGCAACCGCACCATCAACCGAAACACAAAAGCCGCATCACGGTGGTTTATGAGGGCGGCAGTGGTACTTCTCCGGACGAACTATAGTTCTACAAACTGCTTAACTACTGCAATAATCCGACCACCCAATTTATAAAGTTCTGGCAATAAATGAAACGTCACGAATCCTGCTGCAGCTAGTAGCTGTCACCTGCATGGTTCGTTTAAACAAAACTAACTACAGTGCCGAGCAAACTGAGCGCTACAAAGTCAAATTGAAACGTCATTCTATCAAAATTATTCACCGTAAAGCTTGGCTCTGCAAGCGAGCGATTCATTCATCTTGGTCTGATGTACGAAGGCTTTATAGTAAAGTAAACCGAACGCAGTGTTGCCTGTTTAAAGTACATGTCTTATTTCAAAACACATCATATTCCAGTGCTAATGAACTGCGATATAATGTTCTAAATAATATCGATACAAAATTTATCGATATTAATAAATATTTTTTGTTTACTTCAAAATTACCTTCATTCTCTAAACACATTTGTTTTTTAGGTTATAACCGTTATTCAATTTGTTGTCTGCCTATCTGTCTATATGTATTTACAGTATTTCTGTCATTTGAGTTAGATAAAGGACGTTGCTAAGAGATATCTATGGAATAGTCTTTTTTCCGAAATACCGTCAGCCTCTGTGAAAGAATTGTAAAGCCTTCAAGGTATAACATGGTTATTTAATGATGTGTAAAAAAATAAGTACTCACTACTTGCTTAAATCCCTAAGAACCTTTGTTAACAGTTAAATATTGATTACTCAAGTATTTCATATGTATGAGTCGAGGATATGAACGAAGCGTTTCCATAACATTACCCGATAAATGCAATCGGGGACTTATCGCTTTAAGATAATAAATTCATTGATAAGGCTAATGAAGATAGTGCAAGAATACATTGTTAATGTAACTTTTCATTTCACAATTAAGTTACTAACAATTAATGTGTACTTACTTACCTGCGTAAATGTTTTAGATATTATCTTGATTTAAATGTAGGTAGTTTGAGTTTGGAATAACCAAACCTACCTACACTGAAATGATTAAATTTCTAGTCTAAAATCTTTGTTTGGCGCTGGCACATTAATAAATATATTAATTTGCAGTGAAGTCATTTACCACAGCTATAGACCATACGCCTTGTTAGCTCCAAAGTAAATCGACGGTAATCGCGCTTATTCCGAGCGCTCGACGACGCAGCAGTTTCAACGTGCAGTCACTACTCTATTACTCTAGAATGATGAAAACATAAAAGACTGCTTCAAATGTAATTGTATGAGGTATCTTGTGTTGCATCCTATAAAATACAATCAGCTGTATGAAACTTTTCCTGACTTATTTACTATGTTGTCATATAATAAAAAGAATAATGACAGAAAAAGAAAGTAACAAATAATTTTATAAAACTTAAAGAGCATTATTAGAAAAAAATATTCCCTCAATCATCACTAATTTCTTATCTAAAAAATTAAATAAAATCCTGTAAAAGACTCATTCCGGAAGTGATAAATTTAGGTGGTAGAACTATAGTTCGTCCGGGGAAGTACCACCGCCCCCCGCCATAATCCGCCGTGAAGCAATTCTTGTGTTTCGGTTGGATAGGCACGGTTGCCGGGCACGCTAACAGCGAGGCAAACATCTTAGTCCTCAGGAGTAGTAACGCATCTACATGCAACCACAGACAGAACTTCAGTATTGTTTGAGGTTTAGATGTGGGTGTCCAAGGGATGCAATGACTTAACATCAGGTGGCCTGCACGCTCGTCTGCTACTCGTCTAATGTTAAAAACAATCACTAATCAACATACATCAAAAATATTTTTTTAATGAGTATTTATTTTTGACATTTACGCCTAGATATGAGTGTTAGGCAAAGATGAAGAGATGAGATTACTTACTACCGCTCCTTAACTAGGTGTTTTAATTGAGAAAGAATAAGGAACCGGCTTACACTGCTTCGTGCTTTAATTGGAGATTACTCGAAAAATGTTTTTTTTCTATACGGCTATTTTTTAATTACTTTTTTTTATTAAATTAAGATCTATATTACTTTGAGATCAATTTATTATAATCATCGATTTTAAAATGTGTTGCGGGTCAGTTTTATTGTTAGCGGATTTTTTAATTAGATAGATTAGATAATTATACTGGATATAGTATACAACTTTAATCATAAAATAAAATATTGCAGTTCTTATGTTTATTAATGTGGTGAAGATATGTTTGAATAGATTTTAGGTTCAAATATATTTACCTTCTCCACGGCTAAACCACACAGCTACTAAAGATTTAACTGTAATTTTACAATCCTGTTGCGTTTCTGTAATTATATGAAGATCTTATTTACAATACAGCGCTGCCACTAAGAGTTTCACTTGCAAACTCATAATCTTCCGTTCACGCTGATTATTCACAGTGTGGCTCGGATTAAAATTATTAAGAGCGGAGTAAGAGTTGCTTTCCTTCTTAATATAATTAGTTACAATTTACAATACAGTTAAAAACGAAAAGATTTTATCGATTTTTCAAAATATGTACACCTGCCTTTTTGACACATCAAAATATTATATAATACATTTTAATTTATGGTTTGTAGGTAGGCTAAATGACGGTAAAAAAATTTGCGGTACTTCGAAATTAAGCTGTTTTGAGATCGCGTCAAAACACGAATTCTTGTAGCATATAAAACTTGATTTGCGATTTTCATATCACGTGGTCACCAAGCATGGTTTAATTTTGGACTACACTCTACCATCAACTTCCCAGGTGGTTAAGATTCGGAGATGGGACAAGATTTTACTTACCACTGTAGTTCTTAAAAACAAAGGTTGTATTTTACTTACTATATATAAGATTTAGTTCAATAAAACACTGTTAGAAGTATTTTTAAAGTTACACAAGTCGCGAACGGGCATGCATTTCTGTTGATTAACTGGTCACTCCCCCTTGTGATAGCTAATTGGTAACACTAAATAGAATGGCAGCATCATTTGAAGTCGCTTGTCGTCTACCGCCTAATATAAGTAAGCGAATTCTTGCAATCAAAAGAAATCAACTCAAACAATGATACTACGAGACTAACGTCCACATTTATAAAGAAGTAATTACTTGTTGCTTTGCATTTTCTTGAGAAAGTCGTCACTGTCACTTGATAAACTCGTCATTGATTTGATTTGATTGATTGCTTGGATGGGGATTCTAAGTTTTGACAGCGCTAACTTCAAGCACTTACTGAACTATAAAACAAAAATGGTTCCTTAACATTTTTACGTACGTACTCACTTTTGCTTCTTTATAAACACGAGCATAAATAATTGGTGATTGTAATATCAAAATGTGATTGTAACACCGAAAGTGTGATTGTAACACCGAAAGTACTAAAACATTTAGTAGAACTTTCGGTTATTATTGGCTGACACTTAACATTAAGATGTCAAACGGTAGGAGGGCCTTAACAATTATTGGGGGTGGTTGCCTATAATTATGAATATGCTCGCGTTTAGACCATCTACTTTTTAGTATAAAGGGAGTAATCTGTGGCCATTTGACACAGTCTTCTCATAGTCTCGCTAGAGTTTCCCTACGTTCGCGCGAAGTTAACATACACAACACAACATACGTACACGAAGTTAACATGCACAAGTTACAAAATATTTTAATATCATGCTTGGATACAATTACGCAACGTGACGTGTTCGCACAATACAGATACTTCTGTATCAATGACAAGTTCCTCTTACCCTCGAATACTCAAACGCTCTTCGACTTTGAGGGCTACTTAACCTTCTCGGTGTTTCATATCTTAACACTTCGATCACGAGAGGGCATGTTAGAGGTACATACTATTTTTCAAAGTTAACATTTTTTCCTCTAATATACTTTCGATAGACAATACTTCGATATTTATTGCACAAAACATAAACGCATTTTTTTTTAAGTTTGAAGAGTAGCGAACGAGCCTGTAGGCCACCTAATGTTAAGTGATCACTGCAGCCCAGGAACACCTACATTTAAGCTCAAACAAAACTGAAGTTTTATCTGAGGTCGTACGTAGATGCATCACTACTCTTGAGGACTAAGATGGTTGCCTCGCTATAAGTGTGCCCGGCAAACGAAACAAAAAAACTGCTTCACGACTGACTGTGAGGGTGGCATGTACATAATGTCCATGTTTTTTTATACTACAGAAGAAGCAAGCGAGCATGCAATCTCTCCGATGGTAAGTGGTCAAACGCGCTCATGGACTTCGATAATCAACTCCAAATAGTTAAGCGATTAGCGTTTAACACTGCTGTCATAAAATAGAAATAGGTGTAGCGGAGTATTCTACTCTCTATGTGCTTATAACTTCTGGCTATGGTTATGTATTGTCAGTCAACAAGCCCACCTGTTTGTTTTCAATAATTTCATATAAAGCTTTTCGCTTTTCGATTTTATTTGTTACGAAAATGCATAAAACTTCCGTTCCAACATGAACTACATTTTTTTAAACAAACGCTTTCTACGTAATAGCCTTACACTAGGATATCTACCCACACCCAGCCTAACATTCAGACCCAGAACAGAAATGAAAAAATAATTATGTACATGTCTGCTGGCAGGGAATCGAACTCGGAACCCTCTGCGTGTCAGACCAGTATGCTAACCGTTGCGCCACGCGGATCGTCGTATTTCAATGTCACGATCTAAGAACAGAAACAAATCGAAACAAAACAGTTGCTCCGTATCGCATAACAGAAACTTTAAACGGAACTCTCGTTGTACCAGCTCAACCTTGAAAAGAGAACTGTTATAGGACAAAGGGAATCGGCCTACATAAGTCAAAGAATAGCGGACACTGTCATTTGATTCCGGGACGTCTGGAGGCTGGTTCGAACGGCCTTGTCCGACATTCGATCGGCACTCGGTAAAATGGAGCAGGAGAGCGGCGCGTGTAACCTTTTACCTTTTACTTATAAGACCGAGATATTCTTACATTATATTAGTTATGTAAATAGATGTAATTTTTTCTCGGCTCATTTTTTCTGTGCTACGAATTCTTTTAAATAATATGTTTTGATTGTAAGTGGTGTTTGTTATACGTGTTTTGTTTAAACCCTATTGATATATCTCATTTCTGGAATAATACTAATGTCAACTTTCTAATTATAATTTTATTACAGTTCTCTTATTTCAAGTACTCGGTAAGTATACAGCAGAGATTAATATAATGATTCATTTTGAATCGTATGCATTTACGTGGAATCTTTTTTAGTAATTAAATTTTAATCAGTAAATCAATTGGATTTGATAAGTATTAATGCTTAATTTTATACGTCACAATATTTTTATATTATTGGTTAAATTCATTAATTATTTATTTAAACCGTCTTTTTGACTGTCTTGAATTTCCGCTGTTCTGGATATCGGCGTCATCATCCTGAAAATGCTTTAAACATTTTACCGAGAAATATTTTCTGGTATTATATATTATCTGTCTGATGAGCACTGCTTAAATACACATAATTTTCCGTATTACGGATGAAAATTCGCGCATTAAAATATTTCGCTTTCGTTAAGGCTTACATTTTGTGAATTTCCTCTATTAGTTACACTTTCCGTGGACTCATTACTTCCATCTGACTGAGTTTTCATAACATCGGTGACGGGGGCTGTCGTTGCCTCTGTTAATTTAAAATTATGATATTAATCACATTATATTAATTGAGTTTTCGAAGCAACACGTTTCGAAAATGGTTTGTGTTAAACCAGATATGTAGAGATACGAGTGTTATTTTTTATGTAATGAACGCAGCAAACCGGTATGCAGCACACCTGATATTAAGTAGGTAGTAGTATACTTGAAGTCGATCTTAAATGCGTTGCTCCTTCTAAAAACTAAATTGCAACGCCTCATATTATCTGTTTTATCACATCCACACTTTAAACCGCTATCGTAAAAATGTAGATGACGAGGACGCTACCGCAGTCGAACCTCGAAGATATCTCTACGCCAACTCATTATTGTCCCACCACTGGACACGGGTCTCCACTCCGAATGAAAAGGCCATAGTCCACCTCGCTGGCCTTGTTCGGACTAGTAGACTTCACACGCTTTTGAGAACTCTTCGAAGTACTCAGAGGCATGAAACCTTCTCAAGCACGCACTCCACTCAAAGACATCTACCTTCAAAATATGCATTATACATTTTATATTCATCCTCACTGGAATTTATTTTATTATGGAAACAAAAATCTAAATCCATAATTTAGTTGCTTGTCCCAGCCGGGAATCAAATCCACAGCCCAATCGACTTAGTGATCAATCGGTCATCAATTAAAAATAATATTATAGAGGTTTTAGGTGCGTTTTGGAAGTAGCCAACGAGTATGCACTTAACAACAGAACGTTAAGTGGTCATTCTCGCCCATTAACACCTGTAACTGACTCCATACAGATCATGATTCCTACCTGAAATGGATCACACATGCGTTGGTCCTTCTAAGGACTAAAACGAAATGCTCGACAGAGTGAATCATACCTCTTCCAACCTGAACATAACAGCGCTACACTCCTTAGGCAGAAATAGATGTAACGATGGTGCCACCACAAACGAACGTTACTTACTAACACATTTTTATATGGGCTATAGGTTACATGTGTATGTCTGTACAGATTGTAACATACCAATGAAAGACTGAGCCATA
The DNA here is from genome assembly GCA_018249415.1 of Phareas burnsi. Classification (NCBI taxonomy): domain Eukaryota; kingdom Metazoa; phylum Arthropoda; class Insecta; order Lepidoptera; family Hesperiidae; genus Phareas; species Phareas burnsi. The sequence goes on along the minus strand of DWKL01000153.1, from coordinate 12,336 downwards.
ATAATTCGATTGAAGTACTCTCCTAGACTCTCGACTCTTTCGTTCTCATCTAAAATTAGAAAGAAACAAGATAGTATAAATAAATTACTTGTTATAATGTCACGAAGATAAAAATGTCTCTACATACCTAAGTTGCTTGGTTTCAAGTGCAATATTCGAGTTTCTACTGCAAGGTAAAATATTTTATTTTTTAGTAAAACTTTATACGACTTCAATTACTTCGCAAAAGGAATGAAAAATAGCTTACATATTTTTTCTACTTCTTCATCAACAACAGAAAATCCTACTGCAAGTAAACGTGTGTAGGTAAGTGAGTTTGATACTTGAGTAATTCATTAAAATAGCAGCACCAACTTACACATTTTACGAAAAAGGCGAAGTCTGTCCACATATTCCGTATCGTTTTGTTGCACTCCAATGTCTACAAAATAAATCAATGCAGGAACATTATTTATCTATACAATTATTAATATTAATATAACAATATAGCTATACAATTATTTATTTTAACTAAATCAACCATACCGAAATGAAAACATAAAATGGAAATGAAAAGGACTTGAGGAAGCCTTCATGCTAAAAAATGTCTTCCAGCAAACTTTAGTACAGTCAGAAAAATGACGAAGAAAAATTATTTAAAAAAAGAAACATATTTTCGGTGGGCTTCCTCTCTCTCTCTCTTGATATTTTTGGTGTAAAATGTTGTCTATTTCACTCTCTATGAATTTCCCTATCTTTGCCTAAAATCCCGCCGTTGCAAGAAAAGCGATACCGTCCAAATTGGTTCTGTATTTTATAAGATTCGACAGTAATAATAGTTTTACACATTTTAATGTCGGAAAAATAAGCTTATAAATATGACGGTAAATAAAAATAATAGGTATTTTGCAATTACAAGCACTACATTTTTGCATTCGTAGGTATATATGAATTCCTAGCTGAAAATCCTATCGCGAAAGTGTGCAAGTGTACTTACAGTCTGCCGTGGTCATAGTTACATTGTGGATGGCACATTGAGTGTGGAGTTGGCACGAATCGAGGTCTGCCGGATTACTGCATTCGTATCTCCATCGGCAAAGCGACTCTTCCATTTTATCTTTCGTTCCATCTTTGAAATAATAATAGCAATTAAAAAAGATTAGGAGAAGAAGGAAACAGTTATATCCTACCTAATATTTAATTAATATATCAATAAAAAAAAGTCGTATAATAAAATTTTGTCCTCTCAAAGATGTTCAAATATTTATATATTTATTAATTATTAATTATTACATTTTATCTTTTTAAGCCCCCTACTTTAGAAATCTGGGATTCGAATCTTTGATTTTGCGTACCTCTGATTTATCGAGGTTATGTACTTTATATGTATTTTATTATCACTTGCCTCAGGGGAAAAAGAAGATCATAATATATCATACAAGCCCGTTTATGCCTAAGAGTTTTCTACATAGTTTACAAAGATACTGTGATATGCATTAAGGCCAATATCTTTCAGTATAGCTGCCCTTCAAACCAGAACACATCAACGTTAACACTGCTGTTGTGAGCCAGAAATACCTACTTTCGTACCACGAAGAGTTACTAGCACTGAAAATATATAACTTTATAGTGCTTTATGTAGATAAAAAAATTAAAAAGAGATTTTATGTTTTAATGTTACGCAAACAAAATATATGCTTGTTTTTAATAGTAAGAGGAGAAGTTTCTTTTAAGGATATCCATGTTACTAATTTAGATTAAATCTAGTTCCTACAATACGCATCCTATAAAATTTAAAACTGTCTTTCACACGCACAATTTCGTCGCGGGTTAGTGCAAAGTATTTTGTCTTAACTTTAAAACTTGATTCCGATATCATAAACAGGCACTTCGATTTTATTTATATAGATGCTGTGAACAGTTTACAGTGCAGTTAATGAACAGTTTACCTGCAGTTTTCTCAAGTGTAGACACTTTGTTCTTCGAATCTCTTCGGCTTTTTACGATCAAGCGTCGCTTCTTGTTTAGCTTTTTTGCTACGGCTATTCCTGGAAGGTGTTTCAATAAACGTCAATAAAAATTTTACTTCCTTTCATGTATAGAATTTTATAAAATGTATATTTTATTTAAAATCTCATATGTTAAGGTCATTTGAAACAAATCGATTAAAATAAATTAGTATTTGTTTTATAAATATTTCAAACAGGGTAGACGGCCATGCAATCGAATTAATGCTTAATATTTGCTATAGCCTTTACAATAAAGGCTTATAGCAACTTCAAGTTACAGGATATATATATATATATATATATTAAACACATTTAAAAATGGTAGAAAGACCTAACTCGTCGCTTTGCGTGTAACTTATCCATTTTCTTTACCAACACTGTAATAAAATGTAATGGGTTAACTAATGCACAAGGAAATTATTATACCAAATAACATGATTATAAATTATTTTTTTATAGTAAGTATAAAATTTTAGTTATTCAAATGTAACAATGTAACTTACGTTTATATTTACACTTTCTCGCATCATTGTTTACATCGACTATTTGTCCTGAAGTAAAATTATTGGTGTTATTGATATTAATTAATTCGGTTAATTTATTTACTTTGTGAAAATTATTATTTAGAGGTATGTTATAAGCTAAGCTATATATGCTAGTATGCTATCATGATAAGCCATAAGCACTAAGTTTAATTATCGTGAAGAAGCATTCACCTCTAAGATACATTTCTTCTATGTTTGCCGCCTCCGTCACAGATTCTACATTATCATTAGCAACTGAAAACACGGTAAAATTTTGTGTTGCCATATTCACACTACTACATAACAAAAACATTAGGAAAACTATGAGAAGTAAGTGATATGCAAAAACTTGAAGCTTTGAAGTTGGTTTACTTAATAATGTACTAAAGAATAATATAATAAATAAATATACTGAAGACCTTTAAAACATTGGTTTAAATTGCCATTAAATAACTAGTAAAATTATGGCAATACTCGCCTTCTCCACTTAGGGCCAACGCTTGTAGAGCATCCAATCCCGATATATCGAATTCTGAAATTAAAAACACATTTGCAAAATATATTTCTAAATAAAATTATAAAATATTGGCATAATTTAAAAATGAAAGTATTTGGTAAGTATATAAAATTTATACGTGAATCAAAATAGTTACAGGTAAACCGTTAAAAATGTAAAATTGATTACCTTGTAGGGTAACAAATCGCTTCGGGGTCATGACTGTAATAAGATGCAAACATTGTACAGCAAGTATTTAAATAAAACCCGAAAGTAAGCGTACTTCAATATAAAAGGAGGAATTTCTCAAATACAACTGACTAAACTTATTATTCTGAGATTATATTTTTGTAGATTAAGCAATTATCGAAGTAATAAAAAGTACTAATTGAATTAAGAACCTCGTCCTTTTTTGGAGTCTGTTACAAAATATTCGAAGTTTTAACAACTTCATTCTTACGTACAGAATGCTTCATAAAGTTTATCTGCAAGGTCTTCAGCATTTCGTGAGGCGCTCACAATCCCTTTCCCAACTACGAACAAAATATTATTATTTTTATGTTTGTAAAGTAGCAAACAAGCATGCAGGCCATCTGATGTTAAGTGGTCACCGCAACCCATGGACACCCACATTCAACCTCAAGCGAAAACGGAGTTCCGTTTGAGGTTGTAAGTGGATGGAAACACAACTGCTTTACGGCGGATTATGAGGGCGGCGGTGGTACTTCCCCAGACGAACGATTGCTCTACCACCTACCAATTATAATAGTGGGATAAAATGTATATATTAAATATTTCATGATACATTGTACACTTATGACAAAACTGAACTTACATCCAGGATCCTGAACTGTGGAACACGATTAATGTAGTTAATATACTTTAAAAGTAAGTAAAAGTTAATATACATTTTTGTACAAACTGAAAAGCGCGGGAAATATAAATATGCGGAAGAAACATTGAATATATCAGGATTTTTATAAAGACAGTATGGTTGTGGGTTTATATGTAGAATTCTTAAATCTGTATTATTTACAGAATGAACATACCTTTTTCTATCAATTTCACCGCTACGGGTAACAACTCTGCAGGTGTAAATGTATCGCCTAAAAAGTTATTATTTATAATATTTTTTACAACTTGTTATACAAATAATTCATTAAAAATTTTCTAAGTTATCTTACCAGTTTTTAGAGCTCTCTCCGACTCTGAAATATAGGTACGTTATGTAACTAGCTAAATATTTCCGCAACTTCGTCTGTATTATAAAGGAACGAAAAGGTGTATTCCTGCTTTCGATGCTCATATTAGTATTTCTGCTCCGTCACGCCCCGTCTCGGTCCCACTATGCACACATGTCGCCCCGTGTCGATCTTGTCTCGGTCCCGTATCAGCTCCGCCTGGACAGCGGACCCGCGTCGCCCTCGCTACGACCCCGCGCTCGTCAGGAGCAAGAACTCATAAAGTATAGTTCATATACAGTTAAGTGGTAATCTACCACTGAATATAAAAAATATGCAAGAAAAATTTACCAACCTACGAATAAAAGAGAAAAAATACAAATAAAAAGATTCCAATTTTTCAAATACACCCACAAAAAATAGCAAGCTAAAGCCCGCCCGCATCCGTGTGTTCTGTTGTTTATCTAAACTTTGTATGATGATTGTTTTCTTTGTAAGGATCGTAGCGTGATTTTAAATAACCTATAACATTTCTCGAGGATTTGACTATCAAAAGCAAAAATAATTCTTCAAATACGACTGGTAGTTCCAGAGATTAGAGCGTTCGAACAAAAAACAAACTCTTATATTAAGTACAGATTAATTATATGAAGTATAAATTCTTGATTTGGCGGTCACATCGAAAAAAACACTTAGACATATTACTCACTTACTCATAGATAATTCGCAACCATTATTTTATAAAAGAATTCTGATCGTTTCGTATATTTGAAGTTTGGGACTTACAAATCTGCGGAATGGGTTTATTAAAGGATATAAAGTAAAGAATTAGAATGGCTTTAAAAAAAATCCTTCATACTTAACCCTTAATACTATATTTTTGTGTTTAGGAATTTAAAAATATAAATAACTATACCCTAAGCGGATCTCTGTTGCGTTGAACTAAAATCAATTCAGTAGTTATTCAACAAACATTTTATAAAAGGACAGACATACGTATTTGTTATATGCATTCAAAAAAAACTCTCGCATGAGTCAAGTTGAATAAATATTTCATAAATACACTTTCGACCGCTTTAACAGTCAGCGTTTAAACTTTCCAATAATTTATCCATTTCATGCTGTTATTCAAGATCAGAGTAAACGGATCTCGGTTGATACAATGGATTGTAAGAAGTGGCTCTATCACGAGCAAACTTTACAGATATTTTCGCTTCCGGGGTTTCCTTCACAATATCGTGACACAATATTCTTACAAAGATGTTCAATATCATGACAAAATATTCTCGCATAAAAATATTTAAAACTTATATTTCCAAATAATGCCAACAGTGATCGTGGTGAAATTTACTCTAGTTTTTCTTCAACAGAGGGACGTATCGGTTTCAGCAGCTTAAAAGTAAAAATGGTATGGTGCTTAAGTTACAATTAAGGCCTTAGACATTACTGAATTTAAGTAACATTTTATATGAATAATGTATTTTATTATCACGCATTAAGACCCAGGCACGTAATGAGAAACAATGAAAGGTATTTAAAATATAAGAAAGAGTGTATCAGCCCACTCCACAGAAAGGCATTTCATTTTTGTTTTAAATAAATTACGGTTTGCGTTAAAAATAATGAAATTAACGAATCACATCAGCATGCCATTAAATTAAGTACTTCAAACTTTAATTGGCACTTACTTGCTACTGGGGATAAGTCAGTTGGTTGCGTGAAAATCTGCATATACAACACAACACAAGATATGTTTAATATTTATTAATTACGACATAATTTTCACAGTTTCAAGCGAGCGCGTCAACTGCGATCAAACCAATATTATTTACTTTCCGAAAACGACGTCCATATTGGTTCGGTAATTTTATGTAACGCGTTTTCAAACTCAGATAATAAATAAATCTTTGTTTCTTGTACATATATAAACATTTCAAAAATATAAAGAAACAACTTACTAAAATAAAAATTGGGAATAAATTATGAATAGTTTTTATTCTCTCCATTTCTTTCACGAGACTTTTCGGAGTTAAAAACGACATCTAAAAAAAAATTATTGTTCTGCGCAATTAAAATGCAACAACCGTGAAATTTTCTTCATTGTTTGTTCTGTATAAAGACGCGAATATATTGCCAGTATGTTGATATCACTTTTAAACGACCATGCTTACTACGTTAACCTATAAGCATTTCCGCTCTTGATAGGCGGTAGAATAATAGTTCGACCGGGGAGGTACCATCCCCGCCTTCATAATTCGCCGTAAAGGAATCATTGTATTTCGGTTGGAGAATTGGTCCTCAGGAATAGTGACGCATCAACGTACGACCTTAAATGGGACTTCAGTCCTGTGTGAGGTTAGATGTGGGTTCTATAGGCTGCAGAGCCCTCTTAACATCAGAAGGACCGCACGCTTCTTTCTTACTATTCAAACATAAAAAGAGCTATAAATAAATAAATAAATACTGTAATTACGTGTATATTTCAATTTAATGTAGGTTTATATAAGTTTACAGTGGTGAGTAAGGACGTAAGGTGTCTGCTTATTCACATTTCCCTCTTACCTATTTCTGCCATCTAATTACAGAGTACGAATTGCTGCGATCAAGTTTGAAGGGTAACGGAGCTACTGTAATTACGGGCATAGATTAAATTTTGGGGTAGCAGCACACCTGTGACTGTGTAAGCAAAATATCCATAAATATATGTTTGAATTGTAGAAAAAACGACAAATGTTAGTATGTATTATGTTTTAGAATTTAATATAAACTGATTAACATAACATAGCGGATAAATAATTAAATATAATCGTATTTTGTTACAGATAGAGAAGAATAAGTGTATGATTCGTTGGTCATAGTTAGATATAATGGTTACTTTAAATTCTTTACATTCTTTACTACATTATAATCGAGAAGTCCACTTCTACCATTGTTTTAAAATGAAGTATTCAAAGTATTTTTACTCAACCTCATTCAGAAATATCCTTAAGTAATATTATCTTTAGCTTTATTTTTAATTTGATAAAGGTTGAACAAAAGTATATCCATAACTTGCATAACATTTGTATTATATACTATTATATAATTGTAACGGGGCTGTGTCTGTAAATTGAAGTTTTTGAATTGAGAAAACCTGACTGTTTAATGGGTTTTGAACACAATGTTTTTATTTTTGTCGGTTTATCTGTTTGAGTGTTTATTGTCCGTATCACATAAAAACTTCAGAATCGATTTAAACGGTTGTTTTAACTTCTAAGTATATAGTCAGACTTAAATACTGTCACATGTTTCAACAGTATGGATTTTGTAAAGCTAGATATTCAGAGTGACTCTGTAGGAGGTCAATAAAAATGATTATTGTGTTTTTCCTCGTGTGTACGGCAGTTGAAAAATGTAGAGTACACAATAATAACATTATATTAACTGTGTAGAGCTGTGCGGCTTCGCATGCATTTGATATTTCGAATATACGCAGAAGGAGACATTGTTTTTTATTTTGATCAGCTGTAACAGAGTAAAAGATTTTTTGTTGGGTACACATATGTAAGTTTGAACATTCTCTCACTCTGGAATATATTTTCTTTCTATATAGGGGTAACTTATATAATGAATGTTATATTATTATCACTTACTTTATTCGTAAACTAAAGTCCACGCGAACGTAGACGCGGGCACGATCTAGTGTTAATATACAAGTGTGGGTTGAAAGGCGAGTACGTTAAACGTAACTAAATATTCTCACATACCTACGCCTACACTCCGCGATTCTGTGGGACCGAGACAGCCACAGGACTGTGATAAGATAAACAGGGTACCTTAGGCGCTTCGTGAAATACGTGTTGGAATATATGGCGAAGCTCCTGCAATATGCTTGTTTTAGATATTTGATAAATCCTACTTTCCTCAGTCTTATACTGTTAGAGTAACATTACTCTACAGTTTTATTAATAACAATACTGTCTACACCCACCATCACAAAATATAAGCATACTAAAATTCTAAGTGAGTTTAATAAGTGTAGGGAAAATTCCAATTTTTACCTATAAAGAACAAGAACAAAAATCACTTCACAATCACGGTTTTTATGAGTTTAATATATTAAGGCTCAATAGGAATAAATTTCTTTAAAATCTAGTAAAACTTCATAATAAGAATCATGAATCCATAAATAGTTTTTTCAAAAGTGCCTTTTCCTTGATGATAATACTTTTTTTAAAGCCTTCTCAAAGTAACGTCAGTAACGCAGAAAACAACAGAAATTTATTTAATATTAGTATTGCGTATCGTTATATCTACTCTTACAAAAGTAATCTACAAATGTATAACGCATAGGGCTTAAATTGTACGCCCGGATATGGCTTCAGCCAAAAGAAATTAACGATCGATACAGTCTTGGCGGAGACTCACAATGTCCCGGATACTCTCCGCCTCTATAATTAAGGGATAGAGGGAGCAAAATGGAAGCGCCTTTGTTTTCATCCTGTTTAAGGTAAGGAATTTGCATCAATGTTTAGATTAATTTAATTACAAAGTCGTTAGCACATCTTTTAAATTTTATATAATAATCAAGACTCGTGACTTTTGTTTATATTTGAATAACTGAGATTCCATTTTTAAACAAGATTTCTATTAATGTAAATATTTGCTGGTATTGCAAAAATATTTTTGCAATAACAGCAAAATAATAATAAAAAATATTTTGTTCTTTTTTTGCTATTTGGATTATTCAAAAATAATTCCTACTTCGCCTAGTTTTATAAGGGGTTTGAAAAATACACTAAGATTAAGTGTTTAAAAAATCATAGCGGAACCTTAAATCACAAGAAGTTTTTTTTACAAAAATGGCGTAGCTTATTTCAGAATACTCCATATGTAAATTAAATCGCCGACAACCCTAACTCCACTCGTGCGTTCGTGAATTGATTAAAATTACTTAACTTGCGATCCCCAAGATAATATATGCAAAAAATTACATTATTAAATTAGGCATTATATTCTAAAATAATTGACTCTCATATCTAATAGTATTATTATTTATTTATTTTATTTAACAAGTTTTTGTACGCAAAACACACAAAATAGACACACAAACAAGAAAACGTAGTACAAAGGACTGCTTATTTCAAAATGAAATTTCTTCCAGCAGCCGTGGGATCGGAGCGCATCCTATAAAAACAAATTTAGCGTGTACAAAAAGAAAGTTATGAATATATATAATACATATAAGTACATTAAAAATATATATATACACACATTAATAAATATATATTAATTAATGAAAGATCCGCAAGGGGACAATATGGATTGCGGCCACAATTTTACTAGTGGCATAAAAATTACCATCTTATAAATCATCCATATCAGAACGGCAACCTAGCAAACAGCTGTTTATGACATTGCATTGTTGATAGATGACAGCTTATGACGTCACTCGCAGAGGCAATCAATTGACGTAATTGATGATCTATGTCTTAACTAGTTCGAGTGTCGTTACCACAGCGCGTGACATATGCACACCGCAACCACCCACTAAACAGTGGGGATGGTACGGGACTCTTATAATTGCGCATCTTATTATAATATTTTAATTAATGTTATGACATGTTGCGCTATTATAATCAGTCACCGGGAGATGTTTGATCTCCCGAGAATAAGCCCGGGTAAAGAGGGAACCCTAGAGTCCCCCCCCCTTCCCCCCTCTGCGGTGTATTAGTGCTGTAGGGTGCGAGAGGCTTGGCAGGCAGGACGTCTCTCTTTAGATTCGACACTGTTAATAATAGTGTAAGTTTAAATATAATCTAAAACGTAGTCAAAGGCAATGTTGAGAAATAAGTACTGTTACGACTATAAAACTTTGTTACAAGTACATATTACAAGCACTAAATGCATATCAGTAATGCGACTGACGTATGTTTTGTGGTGCTTAGCGCGTAGCCAAGCCGGTGAAAGGTTGGTGCGCGATGACCCGCAACAGATACGCTTGCCCTGCCGATAGCGAACCTTGCTCCATTGTCGACGCCAGTTTCGCCACTTAGCGCACTCTCACCGCAGAGAAAAGATGCTAACGCCTTACAAATTACTAACGAGTTTCGTAAAGAATGCTTTGTCCGTTTGATCTAGATTTCTTTGTTGCCGATTGTAAAATGCTTCTTACGAGCGATGCGGCTGCATTGTTCGCTTCCAAATTATGTTTGCTCACGTTTATCGCAATGTGTATTTTGTTATTTCTTTACCATGCTATTATAGTGTGACTTAATACGATTTAAAGGTTGTTAGGGCATTTACGTCAGATTCGAATTCTTATATGATTTTTTTGTTGTGAACGGTTTGCTACAACTCATGTATACTTCATTTTTGGGCACGCATTTTTCCTCTATTATTATATGACTTATGGTCTCTTATTATAATATAAGCCTGGAAAATCATATGACAGAGAATTTAATTTAGCTAACTTGGACTGTCTATTACAGTCTTATTCAGTATCTGTTAGAAAAATGCCATCATCGTCCACGAACTAAACCTTATATGAATACAGTCGATTTTGTAGCGAACGTGATATTCGAAACGCAAGTGATACCTTGACACATTGAGAGCCAAAAATGGCAACAATGATCGAACTTAGTAATGGCAATATCCAACTGTGGTAGTTACGTTACCGTCACATAATTTTACGGAGACCGATAGGGATCCGACGCGCCGTCTAGACGCGACAGCCGCGCTAGACTCGTCCTACAACCATTGCAGGAAACGCTAGACGCACTGCGCCTTCTTCCCGATCTATCTGCCGACAGATCCGACTTAAGAATGAAGAATGCAGATGATAATGCGACTAAGGTATGATTCTCGATCGAAATAGTGTTGGGAGCAATGTCAGCCTTGCTGTCGTAAGTGCCACCGGTACTATGACGCGTACGTACTATGACAGGGAGCGTGGGGAGATCTCGTGTGGTTGCGTGGAGGCAGATAAGTACGTGCACGCAACAAAAGAAAAAAGATAATAGTTGTAAAGGTTAGCGGCCTCTTTGTTAGACTTGTACTTGACGTTTTAAAATGCAAAAAAAGTGTGTGTATAGTCGGGCACTTCAATCAAAGTGCTGTAGGTAAACATGCTAAAAATAAGATTTGCTTCTCGTGTTAGTTGCCACACAGTCGGAAATAAATATATACATAAACTTAATGTTTTTAGTGTTTGAAGACAAGCGACGAATCGACGAGTAGCAAACGAGCGAACAGGCCACTTGATGTTTAGTGGTCACTGTAGCCCATGGAAACTCACATTTGACTTTATATACGGCTTGTATAAGCTAATAAGTAATTAATATAAATCATTATATTGTTTACTAATGCACAAACCTCTATTAGAAATACTGTTTTAACAGAATCGGTGAAACTATTATGGTGTCGGATCAAATGAAAGTTTTCTATCACACTGATGAAACTGAAAATATAAAAATGCCTACAATCTAATAAATAGTTCGTCCGGGGAAGTACCCCCGCCGCCCCTATAATTCGCTGTCAAGCAATTATTGTGTTTCGGTTGAGGTGCAGTCGCCGGGCACACTTACAGCGAGGCGACCAACTTAGTCCTCAAGAGAGTGACGCATCTACGACCTCAGATATAATTTCGGTTTTTGAGGTTACATGTGGGTGCTCATAGGCTGTAGTAACCACTTAAGAGCAGGTAGCTTGCTTATTCGTTTTCGACTCTTCATACATAAAATGGTGCTGTATATTTGTGATAACTATTTATAGACTTTACTACAAGTTTTTTATTTGAAATTACGTAACCAATAATCACATGACAGTCTAGAACCAGTGTGTTAAGTCTGTATCCGAACTTCGCTCAGGTAATAATAGTTCGTATACATTAGTATAATCTGCAAAACATCTTAGACGTGTGAGAAGTAGTTTGCAGCATGTCACCTAAGTTTGCGTCACGGTATACACGTGACGCAAACAAGCTGACAGGTATCATTATCTATTGTACGAAATTTCACTTATATCTCGGTTTATATGATCTGATGTTCACCGTTCTTAGTTTTAATCAAATACATGGTAGAAAAATCGTTCGTCTGGGGAACTACCACCGCCGCCCTCATAATCCGCCGTAAAGCAGTTGTTGTTTCGGTTGGAGAAGTGCGGTTGCC
>DWKL01000152.1:0-23313 GCA_018249415.1 Phareas burnsi | reverse complement strand
CACGCACGCACCGCTGATTTTTCGAAGTTACGTGCGTATTAGAAATTATTTAGCATTTGCTTTAACGGTGAAGGAAATGTACATATGTAGAACTATAGTTCGTTCAAGAATTAGCCACCGCGGTCTCTATAATTCGCCGTGAAGCAATTGTGTTTCGATTGCCAGGTACACTTACAATGAGGCGAGGCCTTAGTCTCAGGAATAGTAACACACCTACATACAACCTCGGGATAGGATTAGGATTTCAGTTCTGTTACTGTGGATGTTTATGTGGGTATCTATGGGTTGCAATGACTATTTAAAATCAGGCGGTATCCTCGCTCGATTGCAACTTTTCTGACAAAAAAAATCAAAACATATATACATGAGCTTTCTTCTATCCATCGTTACACCAATTTGCCCTTGGGCAACGTGGTAGACAATGCCTAAGCCTTTCGAATTCAGATAGAAAAAAACAATCCAGGATGAAGATATTAGTAGGTAGTTCATAAGATGACGAAATAATGATTCCTGGCTCATTGTGTTTTAATCTGAACAGTCTTTTTTGTGCGAAAAGAATAGCGAGCGCGCATGCCACCTGATGTTACGTGGTCACTACAGTCCATGGACACCCTCATCTAACCTCAAACAAAACTAAAGTCCTATCCAAAGTCGTACGTAGATGCGGTACCATTTCTGAGGTCTGAAACCGGAAACCATTTGTCTTTAGCCGAAACAACAAATGTTTCACGACGTACTATGAGGGCGGTAGTGGTACCCACGTGGTACCTCCCCGAACGAACTGTAGTACTAACAACTGTAACTCTACTGGTTATGACGCGCCACTCAAAAAAGTGTACAGGTGTTTTCATGAAACAATTTTATAAGGGCACCTAAGCTAGGTGCTTATCAAATCCGGCAAAATGATATCGGTATAAGTTTTTTCTAAAAACCAATTCCATCGAGTAAACAAAAATCATCCTCTATACAGGTTATAAAATCTGACAATATACTGTGCATGTATACCGAGCCACGGAGTACGGGTTACTTTGACGAAATATTCCCGCGAAAATGGTCTCTATTCTAAGGCTAATGAAGTGGTAAATAGCGTGAAACTTTTCGTAGGCTGTCATATAGTTTCAGACTGATGGTACGTACACGCCTCCGTTTTTAATTTCGCAAAACAAACATTAATTTCCTTCGAAGGAGCGCTAAGCGCAGAGTTTCTTTCTGAGAATTAAAAAGAAACTTGCAAATTGAGAGTTCTCCTCGCGTTTTCATAGGCTTAAGCGTCTTATGCTCGATCCGTTCCATTTTAGTTCCGAGGAAGTCTAATTTCAGATTGTCTTAAATGACGAAATGCTGCAATTACAGTTATCCTAATTTACCATCATTTAACATTTTTGGAAAATTTTACGCCTTAACTCGTATGAATTGATTTTTCATCCTTTTCACATATTTGTAAAATATTACGCCTGAACTCACGGGGATCATTTAAATGGTACGTGAAATCAATTGTATCGGTAAATTTTAAAACTATTCTGACCAATACACACGAGTTAAGCTGGTAATTTCTTTTTCTTGGGCGACCTATTCAATGTATTTACATCTTATAGCTTTTTAAGATGTAATTGCTATAGCTTGGAGTAGACCTATAGGTGTCCCATTATCCTTTTGGCAACTCCTATATGAAATAGTGATATCTGGCTAATAGAAAAACTGTTTGTAAAAAGATTTTAATGAAGCCAAATTAAAGTCTTCGTTAACATTTACCCAACCGACGAAATTTAACGACTTACCAAACGATAAAATTACAAATTTAACTATTTTTAGCTAATGATAATAAGATAAATGACGCACATCGTGTAATTCAAAGTAAAAGTCAAATATTTGTATCAACTCACCTAAAAGAATACCTAAATGTTGGACTAGAATTTATTGGTATGTCGTTGTCTAAACTATTTTTTATGTGAGAAGAGTAGTGAACGGTATTTTTTTAAATTATTAATATATCATTATAGACCTAATAGAAACATACTTTTAATAGCAGAGATGCAGTGATAGCCTAGTGGTTAAGATTCCGGCCTCTTAAGCTGTGAGTCCTAGGTTCGAACCCTGTCGAACTTTTGATTTTTCGAAGCTATGTGCGTATTAGAAATTAATTATCACTTGCTTTAACGGTGAAGAAAAACATCTTGGGAAAACCTAGACATTTTTTGTAAAGTTCCTGAAGGTGTGTAAAGTCTACCAATCCGCACTTGGCCAGCGTGGTAGACTATGAACTAACTCTTTTCATTCTGAGAGGAGATCCGTGCCCAGCAATAGGGTATTAATGGGTTGGTGATGAATAGCAGATGATTCGGACAGTGCATATAGATATTTATGTCGTTATGGGAAACAAATGACTAGAAAAGTTTAATTTCTCAATTTGAAAGGTTTGTGCAATAGAAATAGAAATAAGTAAAACGTTTCTGCATCTAATTTTAAATTTTTAAATAAAAGTAGAACAAGCGAAATTGTATTTCAAACTTTGCAGCAGTGGAAAGGAGAAAAGGAGAGTGGAAAGTACGTAATCAGAAAATAATTTACTGAATGCCATTTTCAAGTATTTCAAGTCAAAGAAAAAAATGAGAGTGGCATTTTAACATACGCACAGCGTCACATGAAAACGACTGGTTCAGTGACCTTCGATTGCGATTTCGGCACGTAAGTACATGTCTAAATAACCGAAATAAGCTTTTATTTTTTTTACGTTATTATTACTGTGAATACAAATGTATTACCCTTAAAAAAGGTGGCGGAGCCCTTTGTGGATGACTTCGGAGACCTAAAATTAGAACACAGCAGTACTGACACTCCAGCTATATAACAGAAATACGGATCTAGTGTTTTTTTTTATATATTGGTATTTTACGCGGACTTAGTTAAAACTCTAGCGAGGCTATACGAAGACTGTATCCAGTAACCATGGATTACAAATTTTATACTAACGAAGTAGATGGTCGTCTTCATACCAAACGCGGGTATATTTACAATTATAGGTAACTACCCTCAATATTTGTTAAGATACCCTCCTACCTTGGCATGTTAATGTCTAAGCGCTAGCCAACAACAACCGTTGCCAACAATATGTATAATGATTAGGTATCTTTAGTTAGTGCAGTATACTACCTGTGTCCTGGGTCGTATAGTATACCCAGACCTAAACCAAGACCCTGAAGGGAAATCTAATCTATGTGGCCGAGTGTGAAACATGGCACTCTCTACGCGTCATCTGATCTTTGTCCAACGATTGGGCATAAAAGGGTTTTCCGCTAAAGTTATTTAATAACTTTATAATAAAGAGAATATTAAATAAGCGACTCGTTATAATATCCGGGATAAAGCCGGAATTACACGTACCTACACGATATCCATATTTAATTACCGTATACACGAACGCATTAATATTAATATGAATAAATTATTCATTTAATTAGCCCTCATTTATAAATAATGTTGAAACTCTAATTAATGTATTATTTACTATGTAGCCCATGTGGATTGTTGGTATAGTTTGGCACAAAGGCCGTCATGAGTGTCGCGTCCAGGGTTCGATTTTCGTGCATTCGAGTATTTTACCTTTGTGCTTGTATGTTTTATGTGAGCAGAGTAGCAAATGAACGTGCGGGTTACCTGATATTAAGTGGTCACTGTCGCCCATGGACGTCCACATCTAGCCTCAAACAGGACTGAACCCCTATTTGCGGTCATACGTAGATGCGTTACTACTCCTTAGAACCGAAATAGTCGCCTCGCTGTGAGTGCACCTGATAACCACAACTCTCTGACCGAAATAAAAGAATTGCTTCACGGCAGATTGTGAGGGAGTTGTGACGGTTAAACTTTCACTGTTTCTGTGTTTTGGCTCCAACCCTTTTTATGTCCAACTGTTAGGCATGAGTCTCTTTCCAAAACTGGGGAAAGCCTAGAGCATACTCCAAGACGTTGCTCTAATGCAGACCGGTGGAGATATGGTTAAGTAGTCAATCCGTGTCAATTGTTTCCAAACCTCCCGCAAAGCCTCCGACAAGGTTTAACGACTGCTATCCAATGATAACAACCGGGAACGACAGCTTTACGTGCCCCCCGAAGCACGGAAGCGCGCATGAAATTTAACCACTAGCGGTCACCCATACAACTGCCGACCGCGCCCGACGTTGCTTAATTTCGTTGATCGGTTACGATATACGCAAAACTCGGGGCTATGCGCGCTTGTATTTTATATGTCGGATATATGTTTTCATATATTTGATAATTATCCGGTATTCAATTTAGACAATTAAATCGATGAATAGTTTAAACTCGCTATTTCTATGTTATATGTCGAATGTATGGTTTGATATATTTGATAATAACGTAATGGTACTTTATTGTTGAAAGATAAATTTATGAGCATGAATAAATTAATAGTCTTCAAAGGGATTCCCTATTTGAATAGTAAGAGTACTCAAGAGATCGAATCTGAATAGTCTGTTTGAGAAACCAGTTTGGTGATCACTGTTCTAAGCCGGTCAACAGTTTTCTGCTAAAGCTCATAGCGTTGCCAATCTAAATCCTCGTGTTCCTATGTGATTCCGATCAGTTGACAAGCTGGTATTCAATTTCGACACTTGATAGCTCCAGTCAGTATGACTAAATCAATATATTGGTCCAACTTTCGCTGTTTCTATAAGCATGTTTTGATATATTTAACGACACAGGTGGCTTAGCGGTTACTATACCGCCCTGACATGCAATGGGTTCCAGATTCGATTTTCAGGTAGACAACTAAATGATCAATTTAGATTTCTGTTCTGGGCGTGGGTGTTTGTGCACTCGTCGTGTATGACACACATTACACAGGAAAAGGCTATGAATTTATAACGCGTTTATTTTTAAAAAAGTCAAAGAAAGTAAAAGGAACATTTACATAATTCTTAGTTCATTGTGTTGAATATAAAATTTACGGCTTTCAATAAATTAGTAAAATCTTCGATAGTATTACCCCTTAGGTGGTAAATGTATACCTGATGTGCTGTTCTTTTGGGAATCATTCGCTCCTGTATTCCGATTTGAAGGGTGAGGGACATGCACTTTTACGAGATGTTCCAAGTTAGTCCTCAGGGGAGCAAATATGAAGTCTATTTTGGCACGCCAATTTAGTGATCGTAGGTCCTATATTATTAGAAGATTTGCTGCCAAGGTTTATACAGACCACGTTGCTGATCCGAATTCCTCATATTCCATATCAATGGTGTATTTAGCTCTATATAGTATGAAGTACATTGTGTTCCTGTTAAGGTTATTGGCTATGATCGACATGTAATCTTGATTTCCGAGTCCTTCAACAAACATGCGACTGCAATCTTTGTTACCTCATATTCCCCCAGCTCTTACAAGCCCACTGCTGGATCTGTGTCCAGTTAGTCTTATTCTCCTACGATCGCTTACATACCCAGAAAGGCAATGTGATTTAAATAATCATCAAGTCGATTCAATTTAGACACTAACAGCTCCGGGCAATAACTAAATCAATATGTCGGTTAAACTTTCGCTAATTGTTATCGCCATCAAGATATAATTACTTGACGCGTAAGTAGATCGGAGGTTATTGTGTTGGAAATTAAATTCACGGCTTTCGATAAATAAATAAAGGTTTTGTTCAATTAACATTAAACAAGAAATACTTGTAGTATGTTTATATTTTTATAATATAAATATGTCTATAATTTTTATAGCAACTAAATCATCCAGGTAAATCTCAGGAGGAGTAACACAGCTGCGTAAGACCTTGGACGGAACTTCAGTCCTGTTTAAGATAATATATGGGTGGGTGTCCATGGGCATTTAACATCAGGTGGCCTGCACGCTCGTTTCCTATACTTCAGAAAAAAAAAAAAAAAAAATAATTTGCATATATCAATGTTTCTTCCCTTATCTTGACTACTGTTTCCGCTATAGCAAGTTTTGTATGGGGTCATTAATTTAAAAATTGAATAAAAGGTTTTGTAAACTATATACACCAGCATTTTATTTACACAGACTTCAATATACTTTTTTCTTATTAGGTAGGATAGCAGTATGTGTTGTTCATTTGGGAATTTATCGCTACTGTGTTCTGGTTTAATGAGTAGGGCCAGGAAGACAGGAGATTCGATGCCTTCTTAATCCTGTTCATTTAGTAACTCAGTGACCGACGTCAAAAAGGATTTTAGTTCTCTTTGGTGTTGATGTCCATGTTCGGCAACGACCACTTGCCATCTGGTAATCCACCTGGTAGTAAGAGGTGGCATAGCTTGATTGCCACATCAGTACTAAAAGAAAAATCTTGAATTTATTTCCACCATGATGAAACTCGTTACCCTCGTTAGCGTAAAGAAGACCTTACGTTGAATCTTCGCCCAAATTGTTAGAAAGTGAACTTAGGCACCGTGAAATCGACCATTAGTTCCAAATACATCGAAATTCAAATTGGCGCTCACAAAAACTCTAACGGAAGCACCCGTCATTGTTATTCTAAATCTACATAATCGGTCCATTTTACGATTTTGCGGAGGAGGGAATTTTCCTGCTTTAATAAGAGGAAAAATTGTCGCCTGTTCGAATTTCCATTATTAAAAGAGGGGTGTCGGTAAGTGACAGAAAGCATGAATTGTAACGCTCAATTATAGTAATTGGGGAATCGGATTTATTTGCAAGCTCATAATAGGGTTGTCACTTGTAATAGCAATTATGAGAAAAACATACCTTTTGGTATTTTCGCTTTGTGTATGTGTTCGTAAGTTTGTGTTAAGTATTTTATAATTCGTTTCCTGTTATTAAAGGTCTAAATCAAAAAGTTTTAGTGCCAATAACTTCTAGAGACTTAAAATGTTAATAATTTTTTCCATTAATTGACAATTATCTGATATAAAATTCGATATCGAAATAATCGAAAACGATAACATTTATGGTTACTCCACAGTAACCATACAGCTAACAATATAATTTACAGTTACAGTGGAATTGTTGGAAATATCGATGTCTTACAAACGTTTAGAAATGTAACCCTTCACATTACAATACAGGTGACAACCCTATTCCGTCCAGAATTTTGGTTTGGTTCAAGTTCCATTTTTGCAGCAATTTAGATGATTTAAGCGCAAAACGTTTGGACGCTGATATTGAAATTTAAGATTATGTGCTCGAATTAAATTGTAAGCCCCGATGTAAACTAATTCTTGGTTTGGGTTTTATAAATCTTGTTATTTTTGTCAGAATAGTGACCTCTAATAGCTTTAGAGCGTGATCAAGATCACCACAATTACATCTAACAAAGATGGTATAAATATAATGAACTCATTTAGTCTAACTCTGATTGTTTATAACGCCATCTATTATATTACAAAGAGAATAACATCATTCGTATCTTTTTAATACTTGTCATTAAAATGTGGTATTTGAATTATTAACCTTGTGACATTAATCATCATCATCATTCATTAGCATCATTATCATCACCATCACCATCACCGTCATCGTCATCATCACCACCATCATCATCATCATCATCATAGTCACCACCATTATCATTATTATAAATATCCTCTCAGAATGAGAAAGTTTAGGACATATGTTACGATGACCAAGTTGCGGATAGGTTGACTTTGATAGTAGAACTTTGTTGAGGAAGAGAATCCATGATGATGGGATGATGGGATTTTATCACCATAGACTCTCATCTTATCCATCGGCCTTTAGACATTTCTTTGCTAGAAACAGGGACTCTCCTTGGAGATAATGTGTTCAAATAGAAAATCTTTTTTATGTATATATTACTTTAATGAAAATTCTGTAATAAGTGATTATAATGGTGGTGAAACCCCGTCCTTTCATCTACATGGGTTCTGATCTTATCCATCGGCCTTTAGAAATTTTGTGACGTATTAAGTGAAGTGATTCTCGATTGCTTTCTTTTATGTGGGAAGAGTAGCAAAGGAGCATGCAGGCCACCTAATGTTAAATGGTGACTGTAGTCCATGGATATCGTCTATGGGCACGTTTAACCTTAAACAGAGCTGAAGTCATATCTAATGTTGTATGTAGATGCGTCATTACTCCCGAGAACTCGCGGTAACCGCACCTCTCCAACCGATACAAGAATTGCTTCACGGCGGATTATGAGGGTACTTTCCCGTTCTACCAACTATTAAAGTTTAGTATCAAGTTCTACTTCTTAATGGATGGAATAACAATCGATAGTCTTGTGATATATGAAGTGAAGTGCTTCCCGACTGCTTGTCGATAAAATAAAAAAAAAACTGTCTTAATGATAGGATTAGTGATGTGTAAAGTAGAGGGCTTCCCGACCGCTTGCAGATAAAGTAAAAAGTGTTTTAAATTCATAAGCTAACTAAAGCGATAACTCCCTTATTTTCTTGTAGGCACTGAACAGATTTTCCTCGTAGTGCCGAGGGTGCTCAAGGCTCTCGAGCGCCATTGTTCTGCAGCATAATGGTGGCCGCCATTTTGTTACGCCCTTGCTTAGCTTTTGTGACGATGTCGAGAAACGTCTTTATAGGCTGGTTTTTCAGGCATGTTTGGTGCATATACAGTTATAGGTGCTAAAGCCATGTTATATCCCACTACTGGGCACGGGTCTCTCCCCACAACTTATGAAGGCTTGGATCATCGTTATAGTACTATGTTGAAGATGTAATTATTTTATGGATTTATTTATATGCAATGTTAGTCTTTCTTTTTTCTTAATCGCATGTAATTTAACAAAACGTAAATGAATTTTTGGTAAAAAACAAAAGTTATATTTTCAATAAGTCGTTTATACAACTTTTCATTAATGATACTATTTGTAAACAAGAAATTTAGTGTAAAAACAAAAGAAACAAGAATTTCTCTAAGAAATGTTTAATTAACACAAATTCACATTGAACTCTCATCCAATTCACAATATATTTTTCTTAGCCTTAAAATGATATGTGCTGTCATCACCTTGACGAATGGGACCGCATTATCATTCTGAATTTAAAATTAAGAAAAATGAAGACACCCAGGTCTAGCGATTTTCTTTACATATAATTGATCTAATTTAGTTAAAGCTATAATATGAAAAAATATAGTAGATCTCGCACCTAGCAGTTCCGTACAAACTTAATTATGTGTAAAAGTAGCTTATAGATTCCCGGAATGGCCGGATATCAGGAGTCTCGACGATTTTTGCTTTATTTCGAAACCGATATTGACAAGATATCGGTTCTGAGTATTTCGATACTTTCGAGAATTTTAAGCTAACATTTTTGTGTAATTACGCATTTGCTATCGTAATCTCTTATTTAATATAAAATTCAATATATATTTTTTGCTCAAAATCCTTGCTTCGTGCCAAATTTCATAATTGCAAGTCAACAGGGATGAATTTATAGATTTTGATTTGCGAGTATCAAAAAAATGTGACATAAATGGCTGTATTTTTTAATTGTGTCTATTTCTAAGTGCGCGCTATTAAAGAAAATGAAAGAAGTTTAAGCTTCTTATTTTAAGCTTAAACTTCTAGGCTTAAGCTTAAAGAAGTATAAGTTTCTTAAAGAAGTTTAAGTTCCTTAAAGAAGTTTAAGTTTCTATGCTTATAAGAAGTATAAGCTAACAAGCTTAAACATAGAAGCTTTTGACGCAAACTCTTTGAAGAGATCGTAGATTTTAATTTTTGAAAAACGGTTTTAACAGACAGACATATGAACGAATAAAGGATTCCTTTTACTATTTAAGATCCGGAGCGCACAAAAGTGGACTTACATACATTCATTTTGATAGAAGTGATCATGATGGAGAATAATCCTTTTAAATTTATATATGTTGTCTATGTTTGTAGTATAATTTATTCATTCATGCCCATAATTACCAAAAAGCATAAAACATACAAAAAAAAAGAAAATGAAGTACAATATAATTAATTACAAAATTTTGAAATTATTTGAAATAGGGTTTTATTGAGGAAAATCTAAGAATTTTTCCATATCCTCGCATCGCCGAGAACCCTCCAGTTACACTCGAGCACTCTATTGTTCTGTAACATAATGGCGGTCGCCATTTTGTGTCGCCTTACGCCGTCACGTGTTCTTGCGACACCTTTTACGAGCGAGATTCATTATAACACGGTTTTTGCTACCAAAGGTCTGTTGATAATAATATTACTTTATCTTTACAATTTTGCTCTGATAAGACGCTTAGCGAACACGCGTTTCTATTATTCAATTCCGTTTTCAATGTTTTTGAATTGTAACATATTACTTTAAGCAGTTCAACGGGTGGGCATATAGGACTTCATATTGGATTAGACAGAACAAATGCGATAATCTTTGAACTAAAAGGGCAATATTCGTTTCATAAAATAATTAAGAGATAATTTTCTATTTATCATCGTCATCATCATAATCATCAACACAGTCAAGCGCGATGACTATGCAAAATTAGAGGGAATGCAAAGTAGAGGAGGCCTTTGTTTAGCAGTGGAGTTACGGAATCGAGGATGGATATATCACTTACTTTAGACACTTGCTCTAATAATTAATTCATAATAAGCATATGGATGCGAAAAATCAATGTCCTTTGGGTAATTGGGATCACCCAAAGGACATTAAGGGCATTAATATGCCAGAAGTTTCGGAGGTCGAAACTGAACGTTCTCGTCTCTCAACGTTCGTCATTTGCGTACTCTATTAAATAGATTTACAGTACCTGAGCTTTACCTGCGTTATAGGTGTTAGTAACTGAATATCTCTGTATTCGATTGCGTTGGCCCGTGAAATAGAGATCGGACAAGTGCTATTGTCTGTCACAGACTCTGGTTTTGGGCGTCGACTGTTCGTGATAATTTCCAGTGATATTTTGTTTTGCTCGGTTAGGAACTAAGCAAAACATAATATCTTTGGAACAAATTATTTAAGTGTAGATTTTAAAAAGTCTTATGACTTCTATTCGGCTTTTTCTATTCAATTTTTTATTTGATCAAAGAAACAAATGATGCTGTCCATTCGAATCTGAGGGTTGATGGGTATTGATCTGCGGATGGAAGGTTGTAAACCAACGGCGTTTTGGTTCCGGAGGCACCACTTTTTTCTACTACGGCAAATCATTGCTGCTATAACTATCATCATCAACCCATTAATGTTCCACTGCTTGGCACGGGTTTCCTCTGCTAAAAGGCTCTTCGCTTAACCCTTCACATTCTGATGACAAGGGTTAAGCCATCGTCCACCATGCTGGCCACGTGCGGATTGGTAGACTTCACACACTTTCGAGAACTTTACAAATAACTTTCAGATGTGTTAGTTTCCTCACGATGTTTTCCTACACCGTTAAAGTAAGTAATAATTAATTTCTAATACGCACATAACTTCGAAAAATTAGAGGTGCGTGCGTGGTTCGAAACCCTGGCCACTCAGCTTGTGATACCGGAATCTTAACCACTAGTTTATCTCTGCTCCCCTTGTGGACCAGGGTTTAAATCCCCCAAGAAGCTCTGATCTTTCGAAGTTGGAAATGCATCATTACTTGTGTTTACGGTGGAGGAAAACATTGTAAAGAAATCTATACACCTGAGAGTTCTCTATAAAGTTCTCAAAGGTGTTTAAAGTCTACACTTCGAACGTGGCCAGCGTGGGGGATTATGGCCTAACCCCTTCTCATCCTGGGAGGAAATCCGTACCTCATCAAAAATTACTGTAATGTACTGGGTTGATGATGATAATGAGAGATGTCAATGGGCAGCAGTGGCTATTGTGGGGTGGATTGCGTGCTCATTTGCTACTTTGAAACTGTAAAAAGAATCTGTTTTGCAGAGTGCTTGAGGTATGGTGTCGTGAACTAAATTTATTCAACTGTATTCTCTTTGCGAAGAATAGTTTTGTGGAGACCTTTGTAACAATTATAATCTCAGTCCCAAGGTACGTGACTCGGAGTGGCAGTTTAGCTTAGCTGGGTCACGATACGATTACAGGCTTGTTTCACTGTAAGCGGATAAGCGATAAGTTGTATGTATTTTTGTTGTATATATGTAGCAAAACCGATCTGTAGCTCCGTCAAATTTATTGGAATAAAAAGAGAAGGAAAATTTCGGTTGCTTAAAAAAATGTTACCTTCCACAGGCGTGATATTTACGTATCGAAAGCATATAAAAACACGCATGTATTCAAATATAAAGTTATGCCAAATTTCAAATCCGTAAAAGATTAGGGATTTAGTACAAACGAAAGTTCGCATTTGTATTTCATCATCAGCCAGTGTCCAATTATCACCACTGCTGGACATAGGCCTCCCCTAAGGCATCAAGACGCTCGATTCTCAATTTCCTCATTCATTCTGTCCTTCTTCGCTTCGCCGGTCCATCTTATTTTTATATATAAGAAGAGTAGCACAAGAGCGTGCATGCCGCCTGATGTTAAGTGGTCTCTGTAATCGATGGACACCCACATTTAGTTTCAAATAGGACTAAAGCCATGTGAGGTTGTACATAGATGCAGTACTATTCCTGAGGAGAAAGATGATCGCCTCGCTAAAGTGTATCCGGCAACCACATCTCTCCAACTGAAACACAGGAATTGTTTCACGGCGGATTAAGAAGGGTGGTGAACAGTGATAGCCTAGTGGTTAAGATTCCAACATCTCATACTGAGAGTTCGAATCCCGCACGCAACTCTGATTTTTCGAAGTTATGTGCGTATTAGAAATTAATTATCACTTGCTTTAACGGTGAACAAAAACATCGTGAGGAAATCCGCATACCTGAAAATTTCCATTATGTTTTTGAATGTGTGTAAAGTCTACCAATCCGCACTTGGCCAACGTGGTGGATTGTGACCCTTCTCAGTTTGTAAGGACTCCTGAAATGTCCCATGCTCAGCAGTGGGACATTAATAGATTGATGATAAATAATGGTGGCGGTAGTTCTTCCCCGATCGAATTATAGTTCTACCACCTATTGATAAAGTCTGTACATAAATTGACACGTCGAGTTGAGAAACTCAAGGACTCGCAGCTGAACGGAGTACCTACAGAGTACATGACTAGGCTTATCTAGTTTCGAGAAACAAAGGGTTTTTTTTCTCTTTGTACAGAATAAATGATATGTATGTCTGTTACTGAATATGGTACTGGAATTTATTACTGAGTTTGTTACTTAAAACGTTATAAATTTACAAAGGTACTTTTAAAAGTATTAAATGTCACTAGCTTTATTGATATAGAAATATACAAAAATGATAATTATTATGTAATATGTACATAATTTCGAAAAATTAGAGGTGCGTGCAAGATTTAAACCCTGGACACCCAGCGTAAAAGGCCGGAATATTACCACTAGGCTGCCGTCGACGCTTAGACGATTGAAATTACAAAAAACACTCAACACGTTTCATAAATGCCTGTATAGGGACACAGTGTCACGGGCCGCCCAAAAGACCGCCGAAAATATTAACTTTCTCATACAAAATTCACGACATGAAAACTCACTTGACTCAAAAAATGCCTTTGAGCAATAGTTGCCTCAGCTGCGACAAGGGTTGCAAGTTATTTCGGAATAAAGAATTTGAGTGACCGGTCGATCATACAAAATGGGAGTAAAATGATTTTTGGACCTACCTGTATCGATATTACAAAGAACCGTCCTTTGATAAACATCATTGCTGCGAGGGCTTAAAAGTAACTCAGTTAGAGTGCAGCAACACCGAGATATTGATTGTTTTCAACAAACAGAATAAACACTTTCTACACCCATAGCCCCACACTAGGATACAGTTTGTCGTTGGTGCCATGGACACGTACAAGACCAGTACACAAACACCCAGACCTAGAATAGAAGTGTAAATACATCATTTAGATGTGTGCCTGACCGGGAATAGGATCCGGAACCCTTTGCGTGTCAGACTGGTGTGGTAACCGCTACGCCACGCGAGTCGTCAAATATTTTTATTGTATGTTTGCATGACTGAATATTTGTATGTTTGCATGTTTATAAGTTTGTATATATGTATGAATGTATGTTTGTATGTATGTACAGTTGTTGTGTTATTTGTTGAAGTGTTGTACGTACATGTGAAATTCCAACTTAGTCTTCAGAGGCATCTGTAATCGAATTTAGCAAGGAATAATTTTGTTTTGGCGTTGATTGCATATTATTTGTAGTAATAAATATCCCCGTATGTCCCCATGGTGTCCCTCTGTAAATATGTTGTTTTCGGGGTAAGTTACAGACGATTTAATTTAGTGAAGAGTAGCAAAGTGAGCAGGGCAACTGATTTTGTCACTACAACCCATGAACACCCACTTCTTACTACAAACAGTACTGAATTCTGAGGTCTAAATCTGAGGACGTACATAAATGCGTTACTACTTTTGAGGACTAAGACAGCCGCCTCGCTTGTAACTTTACCCGACAACCACATCTCTGAGTCGTGAACATCTCCAACTGAAACAAGAATTGCTCTTGTTTCAGTTGAAGAGATTTCGCGGCGGATTACGAAGGCAGTGGTGGTATCTCCCTGGATGAATTATAGTTCTAGTTTAACTTCGGCCCACACGCCTATTACTTCCTTATAGAAGTTTGATGGAAGTCAAGGACAATGATCTATACCATTTTGCCTCCAAAAATGTCCGAGCTAAAAGAGTATTAAATTGAAATATGAGCAACAATGACACGTCAGCTGCTATACGAGCATACAATCCCAACGCCATTTTGCGTAACGCTATGCAAAAGGGACGTTGCAAAACTTACAAAAAATGTAATTTTTTTTTTGCATATTAAGTTATATTATCATCATCAAATTCGTTGTTTCGTCTTCGTTGTCGCCGCCGCAGCCGCCGCCGCCATTGCCGCCTTCGTCGCCAGCGCCGCCGCCGCTGTCGTAGTCCCCGCCGCCGCTGCCATACTCCCCGACGCCGTCATCGTCAATGTCCCACTGCTGGCACGGGTCTCTTCACAATGAGAAGGATTAGGCCATCGTCCACCACACAGCCAAGTGCGGATTGGTAGACTTCACATACCTTCGAGAACTTTACAGAGAACTCTCAGGTATAGGTTTCATAGCGATGTTGAATATTAGAGATATTAAAGCATAATATAATTAATAAAGCAAGTGATAAATAATAAAGCAAGAGATAATTAATAAATTAAGTGATAATTAATAACGGAAGTGATAATTCATAATGTAAGTGATAATTAATAAAGCAAGTGATAATGAATAAAGCAAGTAATAATGAATAAAGCAAGTGATAATGAATAAAGCAAGTGATAATAAATAAAGCAAGTCATAATTAATAAAGCAAGTGATAATTAATAAAGCAAGTGATAATTAATAAAACTAGTGATTATTAATAAAGCAAGTGATAGTAAAATGCACATCTTCGAAAAATCAGAGGTGCTTGCGGGATCCGAACCGTGGATCCAAAGCATGAGAGAAATCTTACCACTAGGTTATTACAGCTTTCTAGGCCATAACTACTATCATAGTATATTGGAGACTTTTAATTAAAATGTTCTATTAGTTATGCCCTGCCTATCGCGTGTCGTATTATCCAGGAATGGTTGAGTTGTCAAGCCATGATATATTTTGAGTTCTACGAAAATAACTTAACTTCGGAAACAATCTAATAACGACAATCATTCATTTTTTCTTAATCGAAAGCAAACATATAATACACAAGAACCTTTGAAAGACCTCATTATTATCGGTTTGAAAAATTGCACCATTTTACAGACCATTCAAAGCGTTATAATGAATAGAAAGTGGATTTCTTTGGGCTCGAATGATAGATTACTTGTCATTTTGATTAAGGAAGGTAGCGATTAAATGAGACTAATATTGAATTGAACATTTTTTAGGTGTAAAAAGAAATTTATTACAGTCTTTTAAGGGCAGCCACATTTTTTACTTATCTTTGCGGGAGATTTATCAAGGAAATTGACGTCAAGTTGGGATAATATGTTTATTTAAGTACGTTTTCGGAAAATATTATTTTATTACTTTTAAGACAACTTAACGAGTGTTTTTGTAACAGCCGACATTTTCTTACTTTTCTCATGATGTTGAAAAACTGTTATCTTTTTTTAACTTTTTTTGCAGTTTTACTTCTTTTGGTGCGTTGTGAAAAATGAGGAAAGTGGGCACCTTGTTGCGGATACCACACGATGCGTCATATCCGCTTGTTTTTAAATTAAATGGAATGGATGGAATGGATGGAGGTTGGTCTTTGTTATGTATGTATCAATGGCATGCATATCAGTCTTGTATCGGAAATTTCGGCTCTTATTTCAGTATACTTTCCCTGGGTCAAATATCTAACAGTCTTAAACATTCCTTCTACGTCTGTCAAATATTTTTACTATGATTATTATTTTGTTTACCGTCTGAAGTTATTCAAGTAATTGTCAAGTAAGGTATACATACTATTTCTGTTTTATTTTATTGAATAAAAAGTAAGTTATTTTAAGTTATTATTCGTAGTATTTGATGTCACCTATTGTTTAACTCGGTTAAAATTTATTTCAATGTACAAAAAAATAATTTGTGCTTAACACCAAAGAAGTGTAACTTCATACGTGCGTACATAAATACGAACATATTTTTGTCAATTTTGGGCTAAACTGGTTAAAACGATTTAGCTGAAATCTCAGACAAAGTCAGATGATTGCCCAAAGTATAATCTTAGATATTTTTTACCCCAAAATAACTACGATCCTGCATTTAGATCGGAACCCTCGCAAAGGGTGCACACGGGTAATAAAATGACTATCTCAAGGGCCTTCTAGTAAATAGTCGTCCATCGATTAGTCACTGTTACGGTCTATATTTCAGTAAATTACTTTCAATCTTCGCCCATAATTAGAGGGTTGCGTAAATCAATCCAGTTTGAGAGGGCAGCTTATTTTGGAAACATACGGGAGGGTGTTTTGGTTGTATGTTTGCGCTGTTGTGTTTCTGTATTATATTAAATAATAGAAGAGCAGCAAACGCGTTAATTTCCCAGACCTACTCCACAGCTCTAGTCTCAAACAGGATTGAAATCCTGTCTGAGGTAAAGCAATTTGTGTTTCGGTTAGAGAGGTGTGGTTGTCGGGTACACTTATGGCGAGGCGACCTTCTTAATCCTCCGGACAGAGAGTGACGCATCGACGTGCGACCTCAAATAGGACTTCAGTCCTAATTTAACGTTTGTCTACATTGTTTCAGCAAGATTAACCGAAAA
The DNA here is from genome assembly GCA_018249415.1 of Phareas burnsi. NCBI lineage: Eukaryota > Metazoa > Arthropoda > Insecta > Lepidoptera > Hesperiidae > Phareas > Phareas burnsi. The sequence continues at coordinate 6,078 of DWKL01000152.1, read as the reverse complement.
TAGGGCCTCAGCGATGTTTGAAGTTAGATGTGAGTGCCCATGAGCTGCAGTGACCACTTAATATCAGGCGGCCTGCACGCCCGTTTGCCACTCTTCAAACATAACAAAAAAATATCTTAAAAGAAATATTCCTTAACAAGACAATAATTTCGCCTCAATTACGTGAAGTAAGTCACATTTAATGTACCTCAATTAACATTATTGTAGCATTCTCACAAAACATTGAGTCGAGGGAAAACTTGAGATAACAAGCGTATCTCAATTTTAATGATGTGTCTTAAGTATTGCGAGTGTATTACGACCATTGATTATATATTTGACTAGATACCGTATGGTGCTATGTCGACGTTTATAAAAATAGTCCTAATCGGTTGGATATACGCAAGCCCATAACATTGCACTGCCCCGATTGACATTGCACTAATTTGCTCTGCGAAGCCGGCATGGCCCTGCGACTTGTGTAGGTCGTAACCAGTCTACGAAGTTAAGCAACGTCGGGCGCGGTTGGAAGTTGGATTGGTCACCGCTAGTGACTAAATTTCATGCGAGCTTCCGTGCTTCGGAGGGCACGTAAAACCATCGGTCCCGGTTGTTATAATTGGATAGCAGTCGTTAAATCTTATCGAAGGCCATGAGGACGGTTTGAAAACATTCGACACGGGTTGGCCACTAACGCGTATCTTCTCCAATCCGCATCGAGCAGCGTGGTGCAGTATGTTAGGCATTCGCCAGTTGTGGGAAGAGACCCATGTCCCATTAGACATAAAAAGTGTTGGAGTGACTCCATTTTTAAATAACACATTTTAACATGGGACATGTTGTGTATCTGTTTTTTTGTTATAACTACGTTTTGATTTTAATGTAATGTATGTAATGTAATTAAGCAAACGCTTTTTACACCCATAGCCCCACAATAGTAGTAACTCTGTGTTGTGGGTGCTATGGATACTAACAAAGACAAGTACATAAATATTCAGACTCAGAACAAAAATCTAAATTCATCATTTATTTATTTGTTTTTATAATAAACCTTACGATAAAGCTGACGGTCCACCTGATGGAAAGTGATCACCCTCGCCTATCAACATTAGCAACACCAGAAGAGTCGTCAATGCATCGACGGCTTTGAAGGAGATCTCCTTTTGCACCTTTCTCGAAGAACACCATGTCATAGCGCACTGCGAACACCTTAGGAGGAAGTTCGTTCCACAACTTGCATGTACGCGGTAAAAAAGAACGTGCAAATCGGACCGTGGAGTGGATGAATTTAGATTTCTGTTCCGGGTCTGAGTGTTTGTATACTCGGCTTTGTATGGCACCCACGACACTGGGCATTCAAATGTAAGTCAAAAACGTTATTTATAGCAGCAGTGTAGCCAACGCGTGTTGGTTTGAAGGGGTGTGAATTAGAGGCGTTCCTATTTAGTCCTCACAGGGCAACCACTCTGATAAATGAAGTTCCATCCACATAAACCGTGCTCGTTGCCGTCCTCCACGAATAGGTTTGCTACAGATACAACTCGGAAAAAACACGACTCGTGTTACACGAATTGAAATTTACATATTCACGTAACTCGAATTGTACTCGAATTACACTCGATCTAGTAGGACGAAGCTTTCAACATAAGTTTTTACTTTTTCAACATAAGCTTTCAACATAAGTGTTATAGTAGTTGGAAACAAGGAAAAAAGAATGAGTCGTGCTCTCGTTCTTTCGCTGTCTTCTTTCGTTCATGGATAGCCAGCCCAAACCCGAATTAGGGAGAATACTACTTAAGTCAACTCGTGCTTAGCGCAAATCGAGTTAACTCGAGTTAGTAAGTCGAGTTGACCCATCGCTAAGGTAATCACAGAATAGACCTGTTGTTTATTACATAATACACAGCAAAAGGAACCCCCAACCGCGTGTCTCATGACACCCTTCGTCTTTTTTAAACACGTAAAGATTTTACAGCAAACTTACTTAATTGAATTATCCTCGTAGGTACATTTTACTTTGTTTACAGAATTATTTTTACTTCAACACTGTTGTAATTTATTACGCTTTGTAAAAACTTTGCCCTGGGACTTTCTTTGTTTCGTTATAAAGTACCCGTATAATTTAATTCACTTCACAGGTTAATTTCACAAGGTAAATATTTTTTGGTTCTCTTGAATTCTAATTTATAATTAATATAATTCTTTTTGAAGTGTGATAAATTAATTTTGTTTACCTTTTTTTAATAATACAATACACAACATACTTTTAAAAATATGTTACTGTTTGTTATTTCGTTTTTTTATGTGAGAAGAGTAGCAAACGAGCGTGCAGTCCTATGTTAAGTACTCATTGCACCCCATGGATATCCTGATCGAACCACAAATAGGACTGAAGTCCTATCTGAAATTGTACGCAGACGCGTTACTTCTCATGACGACTAAGATGGTCGCTTCGTTTGCAAGTGTACCCGACAACCACACCTCTTAAGACCGAAGACAAGAATTGCTTCACGGCGGATTATAAAGGCACCGCTGGTACCTTCCGAACGAACTATAGTTCTACCACCTACCAATATTATTATTCTTCTTATTAAAGAATAATAATAACATTACATGTTTTCTCTACGTACGTAAACAATCACTCAGATCCAAAAAGGAAATATAAATTCATCATTTACATGTCCGTTTTAATTTTTATCACCTACTGTATTTTTATGGCTTCTTACTTCTGTACTTCACACATCTTTGAGAACTTTACAAAGATCTCTCAGATGTGTGTATTTCCTCATTATGTTTTCGTTCACCGTTAAAGCAAGGGATTATTAATTTATAAAAATAGTTAAAAAAAAACTGAGGTGCCCCTGGGATTCGAATCCCGTACACCTAGCGTGGGAGGTTGTAATCTTAACCACTAGGCTATCGCTGCTTGTGCGTATAAGTTTATGCTGCGTATTTTGTATATTATGTAACATTTGTCGAACGTGCTTCGCAAACTTTCTACCCGTGTTTTTCCACCCAAAGACTTCATTAAGGTCGAATACAGAAAGGATTGGCGATTCATTAATTAAAAGGGCTTTCGAATATTTATCGCCGAATAGACGAACCGTGGCAGTAAGTTTTCAATTGATACTCGGCGAAATCGAATCGGCCTATTGGCATCCGCGTTGATTGATTGACTGTTTGTAATTATATTCAAAACTCATTTAAATGGTTGCCGTATTTTAATTTGTTTTAGAACGACACAATCCTACCACTGCAATACTTATTACAAATTAATTATTGCTTGCTTTAAAGGTGAAGGCACCAAGGAACACATCGTGGGGAAATCATGCTGCAGAGTTCTTTGTAAATGTTCTCATATGACTGTCTTATATTTGAAGAGTTGCAAACGCGTATGCAGGTCACCTGATGTTAAGTGGTCACTGCTGCCCATACACACACTTACACTTACATCTAATCTCAAACAAAACAGATGTCACATACGTCGATGCGTCACTATTCCTAAGTACTAAGATGGTCGCCTCGCTATGAGTTTGCCCGCCTACCGCAATTACACCTCCAACCGAAACGCAAAAACTGTTTCATGGCGGATTGTGACGGCATCAGTGGTACTTCCCCGGACGAACTATACTTCTACTACCTAATAAACCACTCTACTACAAATCCGTACATGGTCAGCGTTGTGAATCCTTTGTTATTCTGAGTATATCCGCGTCTTAACCCGTGCCCAACAGTGGGACAGTACTGGATTGATGATGAGTCTTACTCCTATTTTTATAGTGTACGTCCGGTGATAGTTTTTCTATAATATTCATAAATAAATAACGATGTCTACATTTATAGTCCCGCAGTAAGGTTCACTGTGTCGTGGGTGTCATGAATACACACACACGTATACAAACTGTGTTTGTGTACTTGTAAGAAAATATAAATTCATCATTAGATGTCCGCCTGAACGGGGATCGAACCTGATATAATGTGATGATTATTTCGTACCTATACACATAACCTCCAAAATCCAAACGGTTTTGAACCCCGGAATTCAAGCCGGAATCTGGCCACTAAGCTATCATTGCTGCGTGGAGGGTAAAGTTAGTAAATACGCAATAAAACCTCAATTATAACATCAGTGTAACTGCGGTAGAACTCCCAAGGCCGACGGAACAATAAAACTTGCGCCAGGAATGGATTTAACATGTTGTGCTCCGCACTGACTCTAAATTTTACTTTAGCCTATTTAGCGGGAGACACAGATGTAGAATGGCTAGATATGGGGATAAGTTAAAAAATTATTGCAAGATGATAATAGGTTAAAAGCCGTTTAAATTTTCAATTGAGTATGTATGATTGATAGATCGTAGATAGATCTTCCGAGGAAGTACCACCGCCGCAGTCATAATCAGTCGTGAAACAGTTTGTGTTTTGTCGGAGAGGTGTGGTTGCCGGACAGACTTATAGCGAAGCGACCAGGTTAGTCCTCAGGGTTAGCGACTTTAGATGTGGGCGTCTATGGGCTGCAGTGACCACTTAATATCAGGTAGCCTGTACGCTGATTGCTACTCTTCACACATAAATAAAAATGTATACATAATTGTAAATTTAAAAGGCTTTGCTCACGCTGTATTCGTTTTCGCAATAGGAAGATAGTTTTTGAAGGTAGTAGAACTATTTATCTTACAAAGCACTGCTTAATGCTGCTCTGTTCTGACTTGAGGGGTATGATAAGCTAGATACTTAAACAAGGTATTCCAAATTAGTCTTCAGGAGTCGCAACGCTTTTGTGGCCGATCTTAGGAAGAATTTCAATTCTATTTAGGACTGCTTGCAGGTGTCAATGGGCTGTGATAATAAAACAAAAGATTATGACGGCGGCGGTGGTACCTCCCCGGACGAACGACCTACCTCCTATCAATTTCGAATGATAACAGAATCTTGTAAAGGAATTGTCAGTTCTTGTCATCAAGCTCTCTATATCGATGGTAGAGTCAGATAATGTAGGCATGTAGGTTGTTTTATGTTAGGAAAGTTTGCTTTCGTAGGGCGGAATGTACGAAATTAGGCCTTATGAATACAGTTGTGAAGTAACCGGGACCATTGTGTTTAGTACAATAAGATGTATTTGATATTTAGGTCTTATTCAAATTAAGGTAGGACTTTTGAGTCGACTTAAGTATACTTTTACAGAGCACTTACTTCATTCTTGGATAGTTTTGCTGGGTTTATCCTTACTATTAACATAGGTTAATAGTAAGGATGTACTATCCCGCCTTTTGGGCATGTGTCTCCTCTCACAATGACAAGAAATGTCAAAGTCCACCGCATTGGTCAAGTGCGTATTGGTTGACGTCACACGTCTTCTCAAAAGTGTGTGTGTACAGATGTGTGAAGAACTATTAGGCACATAGGATTTTTCATGATTTTTTTCTTTTATCATTAAATCGAGTAATTATTTATTTAAAGGTTTCAATAATTATATTTGATACTAAATGTATGTATTAAGCAATGCAGCAATTGGCGTGAAGCGATTTTTTTTTCAGTTGGAGAGGCGTGATTGTCGCGTACACTTACAGCGTGTCAACTATCTTAGTTCTCAGGTTATATGTGTATGTCCATGGGCTGCAATGACCACTTAACATCAGATAGCCTATACTCGTTTCCTTCTCGTCTAACATAAAAAAAAAAAAAATCAGGTAGGAGTTTATTGCGATTTGAGAGACATTGTTACCAGTAACCATTTGGTGATCTTTGCTACGTCTGTCGTGTAAAAAAGCGTTACTTTACTTCTATTAATGCTGCTTCCATTTATCTATGCGTCCAGCGGTCGCAAACAATTGGCCCATCTCTCAATGCCGGTACAATGCCCTCTAAACAAGAGCATTGAAAACTTCCGACGATATAACAGTCAAAGCACTTTTGTGTGTATTTTATTCCTTTTTAGAAATATTTTTGCATTCTACATTTTTAGTCGCAATTGTCGTTTTATATTTAGCAGAGCCGGGTACGCGTTGCTGTGGCTTTCTTGTATTTTGTTCAATTATTAGATATCATAATTGGTATTAAGAAAAAAATATCTTATCTCTCAAGTTGGAACAAGACACA